>JAEQBA010003799.1:0-35028 GCA_019434445.1 Phalangium opilio
TTGCTACGAAATCAAATAAAGAAGTAAATATAATACAATAAACTAGGATTTCAAGGTTTTTTTTTCGCAATTTAAGTTTGTGGAAGACCAAAATTATGTCACTAACACTGTAAGGCCCTGCATTGCAGTTTAGCGGAGTGAGCCATGTATGTGCCAGGAATTTTAGTCGAGAGCTGCAACAAGACGCATTGTTATAAATTATGAAAGGGAAAAGTTGTAACGTTCGTGATGCTTTCATACTTTTGAAAGTTCGACACTCAAGAGGGGGCCCTAATTGTCGAACTGCGGGCGGGCCCAACAAACGTCGTTACGCCACTGGCGTGAAAGGAGCAGTATGCTTTTGAGCAGCGAAACTATCGAAGGACTACTAATGACGGGTAATTAATAAGCAGCTTGAGTCTAAAACCTTCCTTGTTATGAATCTATCACCTTTCAATTATAGCCATTTCAACGGTTAGCATCGTAAAATTTCTCCTCAAGAAAGGAGCAAAATATGTTTTAACGCAACACTTAAACCAAGACCCCCTTGAACAGTATTTTGGAAGACAGCGATGCTCCGGCGGTCGAAACTGTAATCCCTCTGTTGCCCTTTTTGAAGCCAACATGGACAAACTGAAAGCCTTAAAAGGACTGGTTTTACAAGCAGTTAATGGGAATACTACTATTTCTGAAAAGACGGTTATGTAAATGAGAATGTTTTAATTCTTTGAAATACAAAAAAACATAAATAATTATTTGGAACCTCTTCTCAATGAGGTATATTGCACTTCTTAACCATAAAATAAATAAAAATCACATTGATTAGTTTTCTTATCGTAGCGATTGTTGAACGCGGTCAAGATCGGGATTGCCATTTCATAATTTGAACTTAATTACAATGTTCCTTGGGGTCAACAGATGTCTGTGGTGAGATGTTAGTATTGGGAATATGAATTGTAGAGGGACATGTTGCGTTGCTTAATGATCCTACAACACGTTCCGGAGGTAGAAATTGCAGAAACAGGTCTCGATCCGGGTCACCATTTAAGAAATTGTACTCAGAATGTTCGTTGATTTCAAGAGGTGTGTGTGGTGAGATGTTACTATCAAGAATATGAATTGGAGAAGAGATTGTGTTGCTTAACGATCCCACAAGACTTTCTTTAGGTAGATATTGTTGAAACAGGTCAAGATCTGGATCACAATTTAAGAAACTGTACTCGGAGTGTTCACTGATTGCAACTAATGGCTGTGACAACGTGTTATTATTAGGAATATGAAGGGTTGGGATTTGACTTGGTGGTGATAATTTTTTCTGCTCGCCTTTTGATGTCTTTGAAACAGTATTTCCTTTTCTTCCTGCCATCTTTTTCTTTGGAGCAGGTTGATTTTCAGACTCCTGACTCTTCTCTAATAAACGTTTTTGTAAGGTCTTCTTCGCTTTGAGCGTTTCTTTACTTTCGTACTGGTACTGTTCCAGTATATCACGCACTAAAACCTTTCCTCTGGTGTTTAAAAACACATCCAACAGTTTTAATAGCCATTGTTTACTATTACTTTTGCTATACATTAATGTCCAGAGTTCATCAATTTGGGAATTCTGTAGAATATGTTGGATTGTCTTGGTTTTTAACTCTTGGTATCTTATCTTTGAAATGTCACTTACGTAGATCAAGTCGGAAATCTGTTTCAATAATTTTATTAGATCAAAAAAAAACATTTGTAACTGAGATTAATCCGCCTCTAGAGAGTTTAAGAGTGCATGACTCTGATCTTTCTGGTTCGGTAAACTCAGCATTACATGGAATTTGGTCTTTAACTATCATTTTTGCTAGTTCTGGAGGACATTTGTTCTTCACCAACGAAAATGCACAATATTCCGCAACATATCTAATCACAGGTGTATTGTCACTGGTTGTATTGCTATTGGTAATGGTATTCAAGGGGTAGCGTTTCTGATTTGGTGATCCAAGAAGCTCAAGCTTTTTATTTTCTCGTTCAACTCTGGCATTTTCTTTGCAAATTGCTATTTCTACCCCAACTTCCATTGTTGACATTACTTTGTGAAAGAAATCTTGCAATAAACGACTTACTACATTTTTTTGGATTTGGGGAGAAATATCGTTGAATATAGGGCAAATCCGACGGATAAGATGTCTCATTACTTCCCCACTCCTTTCTGATTTAATTAAAGCATGAGTTTGTTTAAGAAAATCTTCCCTACTACAGTCAAATTTTAAGCATTCGACTTTTACTAAAACGTGTGGTATTAGTTCTTCTCTAACCCCATTGCTGTCCATGTACAAAAGACACTTCGTTACACCTTCTCTGTCCAAGCGAAATGCAAAACTCTCTGTGCGTATCATCTTCAAAGCAAATTGTAAACAACAGTTTACAGCACCTATAGTCTGTAAAACGAAAGAAGAACCCTGAGAAATTTGTCCAAATTGGTGTCGCCACCATCGACCCCATAGTACTTTATCAACTTGTTTTGTTTTGTCAATAGTCGTCTGTAATATAGTCTGCTATTATGTCATTAAAATATATTGCAATGCTAGTTCAACAAAGATAAAACTGGTGTCTTGTCGTTAATTTTGTTTTATATTCTTTAATACTCGATGATCGTAAAAAACCATGAAACATAAACATATTAAATGTATATTGCAAAATGTATTGATTCTATTGCGATTAAGCCTATCTGTTTATAGCAGACTATATTACAGACGACTATTGACAAAACAAAACAAGTTGATAAAGTACTATGGGGTCGATGGTGGCGACATCAATTTGGACGAATTTCTCAGGGCTCTTCTTTCGTTTGACAGACTATAAGTATTACAATCATTATAAAACATAAAAGCATACATAATTTCTTTAATTAAACTTAAGTAATGAATGAATAATTACCTTTCAGTTGAAAGGCAAAGACATGCCGACATGCTTGATGCTGCCAGCAGCAGACGCCAGAAATTTGAATTTCTACCCCCAAGCTTTCCGTCCCTAACGACGTTTCTCTCTTTGGACCACCCAATGGGGCGGTGCTACTAACGTCATACCGGAAACTAACCTGCCTCGATATTTTACGTCACGTGGTTTTTGGAGCTATATTTTTCTGCCGAGCTTCCTCTCCCTACTTAATTCTCTCTGATGATACAAAAGGTTTGAAGTTGGTTCCGCTTGTCAGTTCGGGAACCGCTGGCTCGGTGATTGTACTAACGTCCTCGTTATCAATGCGGGCCTTTATTTGATCTAGATGTTAACGTGGACTCCATTCTCAGCTTCGACTTGGTACATCATGTTGCCTAAGTTCTCCAGTACCTTCGCTGGTATCCATTTTCTAAGTTTGGGTTTATTATGGTTTGCCACATAAACTAGATCTCCTATCTTGAATTGGGGACGTGCTGTTCTTGGTCGCCGATTGTCGATGTTGTCGTTCTCGATCTGGATTGATTTTTGACTCGATATGTTTCTTGGGTGGAACATGTTCAGTCGATTATTCAGGTTTCTTCCGAATAGCAATTCTGATGGTGAATTTCCAGATTTCGTAGGCGTGCTTCTATAGTTGAACAGTATGGTAGCCAATCGATGTTCTAGGGTTCCGTGTTTGTGACTTTCGAACCCACTGTTGAGTGCAGCGATCTCATCTGTCATCCCTCCGGATACCTTCTTTAGCGTTGTTTTGATCGTGCATACACTTCTCTCTGCCTGGCCATTGGAACAAGGATGATACGGCGCTGTGGTCAGTTGTTTGATTCCGTTTGCTGACATGAACTGGCCAAACTCTTCGCTTGTGAAGCAGGTTGCATTATCGGTAACCAAAGTTCTCATGATTCCGAATCGGGCAATTGTCTCTCTGAGAGCTGATATTGTAGCTTCCGAAGATGGTGTTCTTCTCACGAAGACCTCTATCCATTTAGTATGTGCGTCGACGATAATAAGCAGATATCTTCCTTCTATGGGACCAGCATAGTCTAAATGAACTCTTTCCCATAGACCGTTAGTGAGAGGCCATGGGTTGTGAACTTTTGGCGGCGCTGACGCAGTTTCTAGACAAATACTGCATGTCATCAAAAGCGCATAGATCAGAAAGTGAAGAACATTAAACCTTTCCAGCCTTTAGCAACGGTATTCGTGTAAAATGAGAAGCAAGGGGGGACACAAATGGGTGGTTGGTGAGCCTCGTTTTCAACTACCAATCGAATCAGAGATATATTAGGTCATCGTTAATGTCACGCGACAAGCGGAAAGTAGTTCGCGATGGTGGCGGCTCCTGGGGATAGTGGGGAATACTATTGAGAAATCGGCTGCTTAACTAGGCTTAACGGTTGTTCTTTAGCGCTCTTTCGGTTCAATCGTCGTGGAATTTTCAAGTTTCGTTAAGTTGAATTTTGATATTGTTTTTCATGCATTCTATTGCACCTTTAAGTTTTCTGTCTTTATCAATCAGGAAAAAGTCATCGTTTTCGTAGCTTTCTAAAATGTTTGCTAAATTCAAATCTGACATTTTGACAAATGTGCCGATTCCCGACTACTTAAATGACTAGACTATATTAAGCCTTGGAATTAAACTATAGCAGACGACATGAAAATAAAGAAATAAGTGAACTATATTTTCAAGCCAACTTACGCATGTACCTTGTGTAAAACTACGCGAAAGTAACTCTCCGCCGCGGCATAAGACCAGTGGCGTAACGACGTTTGTTGGGCCCGCCCGCAGTTCGACAATTAGGGCCCCTTCTTGAGTGTCGAACTTTCAAAAAGTATGAAAGCATCACGAACGTTACAACTTTTCCCTTTCATAATTTATAACAATGCGTCTTGTTGCAGCTCTCGACTAAAATTCCTGGCACATACATGGCTCACTCCGCTAAACTGCAATGCAGGGCCTTACAGTGTTAGTGACATAATTTTGGTCTTCCACAAACTTAAATTGCGAAAAAAAAACCTTGAAAATCCTAGTTTATTGTATTATATTTACTTCTTTATTTGATTTCGTAGCAATTTATAAAATTGCAATCAAAGCAAAAGGCCTAGTTAAAATGAGCAGTTTCCACTCTAGATGTCGCTCACGTGACGCCTGTTAGTGTCTCAGCGCCGCGTTAAGCCTATTCTATTCAGATTCGCATGGCATTAGTAGACTCGGGCGCTCGCGCTTGGCTTTCCCGCGAGATGCCGTGAGTGACGTATCAAGGAGAAAAACCCGCCAAAAATCTTCTCCGCAAATGTGCTTTTGCCCCCCAAAATTTCAAGTTATCGAAGTGTTTTTTCTGTGTTTTCCCTCATATTTAGATATTTATCAAGCTTATTTTTTGAAATCAGAAGAGTTGAAACTCTAAAAAAATTAAGGTTTTCTTTAGATTTGAGATAATTTTTAAACCACGTCGCTATTCCTTTAACTACTTTGGAGCATTTTTAAGACAAACAAGATGGTCTAGCCCATAATTTAGCCACATCGTTTACGTACTCTACTACAAGAAATATACTTCTAGTGAAATATCCCCTAATATACCGGTCAGGGGAATAATTTTTCAATGGCCGCTTGACAAAGTGAATCACATATCGCCAACGCCCGTTACTGATTTAATTACTAATACTACTACTACCGCTACTCTTCGGGTAAAACTATTAGTACTATCAATATCTTGTAGCTAAGAAGAAACAAAAAAGTTGCCAAAGCGCGCTGCTAGAATTCTCGGCCGCTTGGACCTCTTCTAAATCACTCTCATTCCTCTCTCTCTTGTAACTCACGAGTCACTAAGCACAGCTCCTACATATATTCGTTCTCTCTCCTACTATCTCTGCAACCCTCTTTCAACAAGCGACTGTAGAGGAAGCCGTATATTATCAGGCTGGCATTTAAAAATCGTTCAAAATAAATTATGGAGCCAGCGCCTCCTAGAAGTAGTTTTACGAAGTACTATTTAAAAATAACAAACGAAACATCATCATCTTCTTCTTCTACACACCATGTCAAACTAATAGGCCATCGTATATACGATGTGGCTAAAAATAGGATTCTCTTCGCAAAATTATAGCATTATATTGGACCATTTAGAGTGTAGATAATTTTATTTTATTGAGAACGAAAGATTCTTCAATTGAACGTATACCTCGCACCTAGATCTAAACAAATGCTGAATGACTCACACAGACATACATTTAGATTTACTTGAAAAAGTGACAAACTGTAAGTAAAAAAGAGACCAAATGACCAAATCAAGTTGTTTAAAAAGGTCGGGTAGGAAGAGAAGTTTTCAGAGAAAACAGATTTTCAAAACTATTCTTTACAATTAAACATATGTGCAATAATTCAGTTTAATCAGTGGGATTATATATTTAAATGCAAGGTCTGATGCAAAATTATGTTGTTATTTGGAGTGCAGCTCAGAATGTAAAGTAATTGTTATCATATCATATAAATACCTAAAAAAATCTCAGAAATTCAATTATGTGTGAATTGAAAATAATCTCGGCGCAACCAATTCCTGAGCGAGCGAAGCGAGCGACGCGATTTTTTGATATGACCAAATGAGATATCACTAATTCTGCGTTTAAAACGTCATACAGCTGGGATTATAAAAAATTACTTTGAAATCTCAAAAATATAGGACTTTATTTATTTGGAGAATTATAGGACACTTTAAAAAATATGGGACAATCAGTCTATAAGCAAAATTTGGAAAGGGCCCCCAAAAGCCTTGGGCCCGCCCGCAGTTGCGGGCTCTGCACCCCTGTAGTTACGCCACTGCATAAGACCAACTCTTCCCGTCGCTCTGTAAGGGGGACGGAAATCTTGAATCGACTATGGGGGAACTCATTTTTCACGTTGCGGTTTAGGCTTCTCGTTCTTCACTTTCTGGTTATCTATGCGCTTTTGATGTCATGGATGAGATTCGTATTTGTTCGTCGATTCTTGGCCACCAAATTGCAGCTCGTGATTTGGACTTCATCCGCACGATTCCATCATACGTGTTGTGTAATTCTCGTAGTAGAATTTACTGCAGTTTGCTCGGAACGACGACTCGTGAGTTAATGAGAAAGACGTCGTGCGAAATGGATAGGTCTTCCCGTCTGTTGAAATATGGAGTGATCTCGGGTCTAATTTTCGATTTCGGAGGCCATCCTTCTAGTAGGCGTTTCCGCACGGTTTGTAGTACCGGATCCTGTTTCGTGGCTTCAACCATTGCGCTTGTAGAAACGGGTCCTTCACCCATTGTCTTCATCAATAAGACGTATTCCTGAGGTTCAGGGTACTTGATGTCCGGAATTGGCAAAGGCAATCGGCTTAAAGAATCGGCGTTTGAATTTCTGGTTCTTTTCTTGTAGATGATCCGGTAATTGTGGGATTGTCATATTCACATGTAAACTATTCCATACAAGATGTAGATGGCGCTAGTCTCACTAATAAAAGGCTAGAGCCTACCTCCCGACGGGAAATCACTCTCGCTCTCTCCCCGGCTCTGGACGGTAACCTAATCGCGTTACTCCCATCCTGAACTATGTAATAACCAACCTTTATTAAATGTAGAATAAATCTTAAGTGTATAATTATCCCGACTAATTATTTACCCCGGATTTGAACACTACAAATGGCGACGGAGATGGGATGCATCTATTCAACGACTGCAATCGCCCACAATCAATATTAAAGGAAATATTACAAAGAGCCAAGGCCCGAATTTTCACAACGAGGGATCTCGCGTCAGTTAGAGCGCGACATCTCTCGCACACACAACGCTAATCCTCATGGGACATTTCATCGCTTTGCAACGGACTCAATTTTCAAGTACGACGTTTATTTTCAAGTAAATTAACTTCCTCAGGACCTGAAAAACCCGTAACGCCTGTTATTTCGTATCCACGCACGATCGTAACACGTAAATCATAATACACAAATCTACGAACGACCACGCCGCGTCCATAGCTATCGGAAATAATACAACAAGAAACATATCCCATTGATATTCGCAATAATCCTACTCAACAGATTAACCATGGGAACCTTCGGTATGTTGCCAATGTTTGACGATACAAGGGATGTTTGGACCAAATATGCACCACGTCTTGAAGCATATTTCATCGCCAACGAAATCACAGACCTTCCAAAGAAAGCCGGAATCCTGCGCACGGCTATATCAGCTCATACACACGACCTTCTTGTCGAAATGTATCACCCAGCTGCTATCGGTACGAAAACCTACGCCGAATTGACCGCATCGCTCTCAGCCCATTTCGATCCTAAACCATCGCGAATTATTGAACGGTACCACTTCAACAGTCGTTCAAGAAAGCAAGGTGAAACAGTATCTCAATACATCACTGAGCTCCGCAAGTTAAGTAAGCATTGTGAATTTGGAACAGTTCTCGATGATTTACTCTTAGATCGATTAGTCTGCGGCATCAATAACGAAATCATGCAGCAGCGCTTATTTGCTGAGGATGAAAAGAAGCTACCGCTAGATAGCGCCACGAGACTTCTAGTTGCGATGGAAAACGCCTCGCGCAACACCCAAATCCTTCCAAAAAATAATGGATCAGGGGTCAATTCCAATTCTGGAATACATCAAATAACGCAAAAACAGAAGCGTCAAGGCGACCGCAAACCCAACTTCCGACAAGGACGGGTTCACACAGATTCAAATATCAACTCTACCTCTACCGTACCCAGACCTAGAGGAAAGGTAATTAACGGTCGATTCCGCCCAGATGACAATTCCTGCATCTTATGCGCTTCCATAGGACACAACCGCACCGAATGTCGGTACGCATCCTCCACATGCGCCCATTGTAACAAACAAGGTCAGGTTGCGTTAGCGTGCTTACTCGAAATCAATAAAACACTCACTCACAACTCGAGATCGAAAACGACACTCCCAAATCCTCGTAACTCTCGTCATTCTGCTCATCATATTCACCAAGATGATACAGACACTCAACCACTCACCAATCAAGTACCAGCTGTGATACAGGAACGACCAGTTCATATTCCACCCAACTCTTACGAATACGACTGCCAAATCTACCACCTCACTGCGTCACTTGCTCCGGCGGATGACAAACAATCCGCCAATCTTAATCTCATCCACGAAGACGAAGATATTCCTCCACCTGCGAAGATCATTTGCAAATTGCAGGGGACACCTACCATCTTTGAAATGGACACAGGGTCCGGATACACTATGCTCACGGAAAACGACTATCACTCGCTTCCAAATAAAGGTAACCTAGAACCTTTCTCTATCACACTAGGTTCCTATTCCGGAGACACCGTCCCTGTCCTCGGAAAGCTACTCATTGAAGTGGATTATAAGGGTATTACGGCCACACTACCATTACTCGTAGTCAAGGGGCAGGGACCTAACCTATGAGGAAGACAATGGTTATTTTCCACCTTGAACATCCTGCAACGTCCAGTGGCCACAGGAATTCATTTACTGAACCAAGTTCCTGAGATTCCAGACCCCAGCTCGTTAACATCCATTTTGGAAAAACACAAGGAAATATTCTCCCCCGGTGTTGGCAAATTACGCGACATCAAGGCTCACCTTCACGTTCAACCAAACGCTACACCCATATTCTGCAAGGCTCGCTCCATCCCTTATGCTCGAGCGGAAGCCGTCGAAACAGAAATCCGGCGTATGGAACAAGAAGGCATCATAAAGGAGATTCATTGCTCCGAATGGGTCTCTCCTTTTGTTCCGGTACAGAAGGTGAAGGGAGGAATCCGCATCTGCGGGGATTTTAAGGCAACTCTTAATCCACAACTAAACGTTGACAAGTATCCTTTGCCCAAACCAGAAGATCTTTTCGCTAAGCTAGCTGGTTGCAAGTATTTCTCCAAACTCGACTTGCGGGAGGCCTATAATCAGATAGAGCTTGACGCAGCCTCACAAAAATACGTGGTGATAAATACCACTTTTGGACTATTCCAATTCACACGTTTAACTCAAGGAGTGGCATCCTCATCTACCATATTCCAGCGAATTATGGAAACATTGCTACGTAAACTCAAACACGTTCTCCCATTTCAAGATGATGTTTTAATTGGCGGGACCACGACCGCGGATCATTTGCTAACATTAAATCAAACACTTGAAATCTTCCAACATTCAAACCTCAAGCTTAACCGCAACAAATGCAAATTCTTCGTTGCACAAGTAGAATTTCTCGGACATATTCTTGACGCCGAGGGACTACAATCCACAAGTATCCAAGCTGGAAGCCATCATGCAAGCTCCAACTCCGAAGAACTTGGAAACTCTCAGATCCTTTCTAGGATTACTGAATTACTACGCCAAATTCCTACCAAACAACGCTACACGTTTGGCTCCTTTGTACACGCTTCTCCAGAAGACAACGAAGTGGGAATGGGGTTCCGAACAGGAACAGGCGTTCATCGCAGCTAAGGACACCCTGAAACATTCTAACATGTTAACGCACTACGACGTAAATAAAGAAGTCACCCTCGCTTGCGATGCATCACCTGTAGGTGTAGGTGCAGTCATTTCGCACGAAATCAACGGCCAAGAGTACCCTATTTCTTTCGCTTCCCGAAGCCTAACGCAAGCAGAACGAAATTACTCTCAATTGGACAGAGAAGCCTTGTCCATAATCTTTGGGGTCAAGAAATTTAGAGACTACCTTTACGGTAAGAAATTCATCCTCCTCACGGACCACCAGCCATTGGTCACGCTCTTGGGAGCTAACAAACAAGTACCTCAATTGGCCGCAGCCAGATTACAGCGCTGGGCGCTTCTTCTTGCTGCCTATTCGTACGAGATTCGTTATAAAAACGGCATACACCACCAAAACGCAGACGCGCTCAGTCGCTCGCCGTTACCCTTCACGCCAGAAGACACTCCCGCACCCGCGGAATACGTTATTTTGGTGCGAACTCTCACTTCGGGTCCATTGACTATTCAAGAATTGGACCACTCCATGCAAACTGACCCAGAACTAACACTGGTACGCAAACACATGCGTCAAGGTTGGCCGCTCGGAAAAATTGGCCAAGCCTGCTCCCATATCACCGAAGACGTCACGAGCTTTCCAATTTTCATAACATCATCCTCTTAGGAAACAGAGTGATTATCCCCCATTGCTATCGCAAAGCTATGTTACTCGAACTTCATAGCTCTCATCAGGGTATCGTAAAATTGAAAGCTACGGCACGCTCAAGAATATGGTGGCCCAACATAGATAGGGATCTGGAAACCCTAGTCCACGGTTGTACTGCATGCCAACAAGAGGCACCAATGCCCGCTGCGCACTTCACCCCTTGGAAACTCGCTCAACGACCATGGGAACGTGCCCATGCCGATTTTGCTGGTCCCATCGACGGGAAATTTATTCTCCTTCTCACAGACGCTCACTCAAAATGGATTGAAGCTGAAGTCACTCGTACCACGAGCACAGAAGCAGTTACCACCTTCCTAACCTCACACATTGCGAGATTCGGGATCATGGAAACCTTGGTAACCGATAACGCGACATGCTTTTCCAGCCTGGAGTTCAAAAACTTCATATCTCACTATGGCATTCGTCACAAACTCACTGCCCCATACCATCCCTCTTCCAATGGACAAGCTGAGCGCAGTGTACGCACCGTGAAAAGCAGTTTACGCAAACTAGACGGTAGAGCCACAGATTCCTCAGACGTCATTAATCTGGGTTTAGACACCTTCACAACTGGCACTTTAGCATGCACACTAGCTCACATTCTCACGAACCATCGCCGCGCCCCAGTGGTCCAGGAAAAATCTCCGTATGACGTCATGTTTGGGGGCCGCACAATTCTGACCCGTTTGGATCTTTGCCATCCACACAAACTCTCGTCCGCTCAGGAAACTCTAACGGCTCCAATCCCTGCGCCGCATACGAGGAAATTCCAGCTGGATGACCCAGTTTTTGCCAGAAATTTCGGCAAAGGCCCGAGATGGTTCCCAGGCACAATCTCCGCCCACCAGGGCCAAATGATGTATCGCATCGATGTTCCAGGGGGCAGCATCACCAGACACCAGAATCAGATCTGACTTTCTCGAAAGATTCCAGTGCAAACTGACGGCGAAACAGCCTCTCCCAACGCTCAAGCTTTCTTGGGGACACCTCTGTCCTTGGTACCACCATCTCTAACTGCCAGCAGCGGAACGGAACCAATAGTACAACAAGTACCAATCCCATCACCAGAGAGATAGTCCTCAGTAGAACCTCCATCCATAGCGAAAGAAGCCGAGACACCGAGCCAGACCTCCAATCGTCCTATCCGGAACAGACGAGTTCCTACACGGCTAAACCTTTAATCGTCACTGCCTAAATTTAACAATCAAGTGATAACCTGACTCTGAGACAATCAATGTTAATTCCTTAGAGTAGTACAAATTCAAAATAGTTGAAGCCCTTTTAAATAATAACTTTACAATTTGTTTAACAACATTATTACATAAAGTGCACAACCACAGTCCCTTTTAAAAATGTAAAACACACTTCCTAAAGGCTATTATGAGTATTATTTTGAACTTTTAAATTCTCGCGTTTAACTTATTATGTACCTCGAACTTAAAATCTAACGGGAGAGTATTGTCATATTCACATGTAAACTATTCCATACAAGATGTAGATGGCGCTAGTCTCACTAATAAAAGGCTAGAGCCTACCTCCCGACGGGAAATCACTCTCGCTCTCTCCCCGGCTCTGGACGGTAACCTAATCGCGTTACTCCCATCCTGAACTATGTAATAACCAACCTTTATTAAATGTAGAATAAATCTTAAGTGTATAATTATCCCGACTAATTATTTACCCCGGATTTGAACACTACAGGGATGATAACAACAACGCCCATCGCTGTAGCCTTGATGCAGCCATCGGTGGAATCAGTTTCTTCTCAGAAAGAATGGATCCCAATGGTTGATGGTCCGTTATGAGAGTAAAAGTTCGACCCAAAATATAGTCTCGGAATTTAGACGCCGTACACCAACGCTAATGCTTCCTTCTCGATTTGAGGGTAGTTTTTCTCGGCTGGGGCCAAACTGCTCGATGCGAACGCGGTTGGTTTTTCCTTGCCGTCTACCAGGTGGGAGATGACGGCACCTATACCAACGGGAGACGCGTCGCATGCCAGTAGGACATCTTTGGTGGGATCGAAGTGTGCCAGGACGTTGGATTTCTTCAGTTCTAATTTCGCTGATCGCAAAGCTTCGTCCTGTGTTGTGGTCCAGACCCATGCCGTAGATTTCTTTAACAATGCGTACAATGGTGCGAGGAGTGTTGCATTATTAGGGTTAAACTTGGAATAGTAATTAAATAGTACCAAGAATGATCGTAGTTCTTCGATGTTCTTCGGTGTTGGCCTTGATTTTGTTCTCTTGAGGGTGTAATCCGTGTTCGTCAAGACGATATCCGAGGAAATCCAAGGATGGTACTAGGAATCGGCATTTATCCCTCCGTAGGCGTAGACTGGCGTCTTCCAAAGTGGTCAACACGACATCAAGCCGTTGTAGACAATCTTGTTTGGTTTTTCCTCCCAACAAGGTATCGTCTTGGTTAGCCAACAGGATCTCCATATGCTTCTGGAATATCGCTGACGCTGATGAAATCCCAAATGGTAATCGGTTGTATACGTAGAGACCTTTTGGAGTATTGATTACGACTAATTTCTTCGAATCATCGTCCAGCGTAAGTTGATTATATCCGTCACGCATATCCAATCTTGCAAACACCTTGCAGCCTGCCATTTTTGCAAAGATATCCTCAGCTTTTGGCAAGGGGTAGATCTCCGTATCGATCATAAGGTTGGTGGTTATCTTATAGTCACCACAGATTCTGACTTGTCCGGATGGTTTCAATACTGGAACAATTGGTGTGGCCCAATTCGAGTGAGAAATAGGTTCGATGATCTTCAGCCGTTCTAGTCTGTCAAGCTCTTCGTTTACTTTCTCCTTGAGTGCTTAGGGTACGCTTCGGGCTTTGTAAAACTTTGGTATAATTCCAGGTTTGGTGTGCAGGTGGACTTTAACGTTTCTCAAACATCCCATGGTGTCGAAAAAAAGTTCGCTGTGCTTTTCGAGGACTTCCGTCAAGGTGTCATTCCCGACGTGATTAGTTCCCAAGCTTTGGAATACCGGGTCCGTGATGCGTAGTGGCGAGTATATCCAGGATCGACCGCATATTGTAGGTCTGTGGTCGTTTGAGAGTAACAGCGGAAGTCTCATGGTTCGATCAGAATATTCTACTTCCACCATTAATTGCTCTAGGATGGGCACTGGTTCTCCATTGTAGGCGATTAATCTGCTTTGTGTGTAAGGAGTTATTTCACCATTGTGTGGTATGGTCTGTAATACGTCCATGGCCATGATAGAAAATGCTGAAGCGGTGTCGTACTCAATCGCTGTTGATATTCCATTGGTGTTGCAGTGGATGATAGTCGGTCGTGGTGGACTTCCGTGTTCTATGCTGTTGCTAGTCCTTACGTGGAATACTTCGTATCCGTTTGGTTCTGTTGAGCTTTCGTAGTGCGCGATGTTTGTTTCGCTTGGATCTTGCGTAGCAGTTGTAATCTGATGCGTGGCGTGACGATTGTTTTTGTTCTTCGCCTTCGCGGCAAGACATGCTCTGGCTAGGTGTCCCTTCTTTTGACATTTGGAGCAAATTGTGTTGATGAAAGGGCACACCGGTGGTGCGTGATTGGGATCGTTACACCTTATGCATGTCGTCTACCGGATATATTTGATTGTCGATGGACAGCGGGTGCCGTAGGCTGGGCGAAGGGTGGATGCGACGTGGGTCGTTTGCGTATGTGATGATCTCGAGTGTGAATGACGTGGACTCCATTAAGACTTGAACCATTGGTAGTGCGTTTCATTTCCTTGGAATTTCTGGCGGCACTCTCCATATTCAGTGCAATGGTTGTGGCCCTCTCTAATGTGAGTCCACTTTCAGAAATGAGACGATTAAGGATTTGTTGGTCGTTAATGCCACACACAAGACGATCACGTAGCATGTTAGACAGGTCGGTAAACTGACAACACTCGCTCAGTTTGCGAAGCTCAGAAAGATAAGTAGATATGGATTCACCAGGGAGGCGGGAGCGATTGTAAAACTTGTGACGTTCGGCAATGTCGAGTGGAATTGGGTTGTAAAATTTCGTCAGGGAAGCTATGATTGTGTCGTATGCAGTTGCAGATGGTTTGGTGGGTGCCAATATACCACGGAGTGTCGTGTAGACGTCTGGTCCGATGCATGTTAGAAGATGAGCTCTTTTCATGGTTTCGTCGGTGATAGCCATCGTTTCAAAGAAAATGCCGAGCCGTTCAGAGTAGATTGCCCATGGTTCCAGTTGAGGGTTGAAGGCATCAAATAGTCGAGGTGAAGCGAGAGTGTGTCTGCTCGTGTCGTCAGCCATGTCCGTCGGGTAGTGCCGGTAAGGATAGCGCGTAACGATGTGATGACAAGGAACAGTTGAATTTGTAATGGTGCGTAATTCACGGGTGCGTATCAAAGTTCGTAACTTTCCGTCGCCATTTTTGTTGTGTTGACCGGGTTAAATAAGTGTATTTAAGTGCCGAGTGAAAACACAATGTAATATTTAAAACTGTTTATTAACATTAGTT
The DNA here is from genome assembly GCA_019434445.1 of Phalangium opilio. NCBI lineage: Eukaryota > Metazoa > Arthropoda > Arachnida > Opiliones > Phalangiidae > Phalangium > Phalangium opilio. Next base: position 15,588 of record JAEQBA010003799.1, read on the forward strand.
AATTGTCATAATTATTATTAAATGATACTTTAAACTGACTACCGTGTTATACAACTGTGGACTGATGCCCGTTACTCTATACAACGGACTTTATATACACGATATAAAAAACACTAGGTCTACTAAGTTAAATAGCATTAATACATAAAAAACTGTTGGTCTATTTATCTAGTTAGTTTTTTACATGCGCGTCACATTCGTAACAGTTTCCCAACTTGTTTAGGGTAGCACTGACTCTGTATTGTGTTAAAGAAGTTTCGGAGGTAATTATTAAACAGACTAAATCAATATTACTTAAAACTATTTCAAATTGACAATGTTGGCTCTTCTGTGTGTATTTATTTTTATAGTGTGAAAGAACTTTTCGCTATTGTGGTTACCAAAAAATTCAAGACATTTCCCCCATAAATAAAACAACTAGTAAACAATTTTTTAAACCAAAATATTCCAGTAAGTTTTGCATATTCTCTCTGTGTTTCTAAACAGCTGGGGTAACCTGTCTGCGTGACATGCGGCGTTTCTTAAAATGCAACAGGGGTAGGATTTGCAAATATTTTCTGGGAAATATTTAAAATTTAATAACCATTTCATTGACCCTTTGGTAACCCATGCACAAAATAATGATTATAAAACAGCAGTGTTCCTTAAGTTTAAGCTAAGAGTAGGGTGACAAAATTTTATATTTAAACTAACATATAATAGCCAGTAAATTGTAAAGTTTTACTAGAACCCCCCTCCCCCTCATTTTCACAAGTGATATACGGAACAGGACATTTGGGCGCCAACACTTAGGCGCCGCGTCATTTAGGTTCCGCGACAATTTGGCACAGAGACATTTAGGCGCCGAGACAATTAGGCGCCTCTACGTTGCAGTATTATTTTCTTAAAAGATTTGAGATATTTAATAAAGGAACAAGACAATTACTTTTTAGCTTATATTCTTTTTATTCAACTGACATCAGAATTCAACCATATTGTTGTTTATTCTATGAGAGCGGTAACTCTCTTAGATAAGACTTCATGCTGGCTTTAATGTATAAGGAAGAGTTTTTGATTGGATATAACTTTTTTGTATCGTATTAACTGTTTTGAAACAATTCCACATAACTACAATTCGGGCCCTCATTATATGGTTGAAATTTTAAAGAGATGCATTTAATAGTTTATTTTATAAAAAATAAAGTTGCTAAGGGTGGTTTTCATTTCAATAAAAATAATCAGTCATTTTGACGAAAACCTCGAAATTTTTCCATAGAAATAACATGGGAAAATATTTTAAGAATAACCATTTTGTGGAAGCCGTAATGCAATAACTATTCGTTTGTTTGACTTGAAAACGGTTTTAAACGAAAGCCTGGTATTTTGATTTTCCGCTTTCCAATTTTCATTGATTAGATTTTAGTTTAAGTATGTTTAATTTCATATTTTCAAAACCATTCCAATCTGCGATATTTTAGCATGGATAAGAGTCAGTTTATGATGTTAGCACGGTTAAGGCTATTTGGTCCAATTTTCGTTGTGGTTAAAAAACAAGGGGACCTAACCTTGTGTTAGCTAACAAGTTAAATTGGAAAAAGACCCCACACATATATATTATGTTACCTACTGCCTTAGAGACAGTAACAATAATGGTGATTTATTATTCGTATATTAAAGATATACAAACTTTTATTGAAAAAGAGTACGGAACTTAGTTATTGACTATGAGACAACTGTGGGTGAAAGAATTTCACTCCTCTTTTTACCTCTCCGAGTGACGTATGTCACGGGAATCCAGGTGAGAAAAGCCACAGTAAAAAAAGCTAAGGTTAAAAAAGGCAAGGTAAAAAAGCCAAAGTAAAAAAAGAGAAAAATACGGAAAAAAAGCCATTTTATTTTACATGTAAGGTTGTCCAAATCTTATATTGTGGCTAACCCGAGGGGTCCGACGCTCCTTCAAATCTCGTACAGTAGAAGATTTTAAATTTTGAAATGTTAAAAATCTTCAAATCTTTCAAATTCCAGAAAATCTAATAAATTCTTGATAAATCTTCAAATCTTCACAAATCTTTCAAAACCCAGAAAATCTTTCAAATCCCAGAAAAATCTCTCAAATCCCAGAAAAATCCCAGAAAATCTTTCTAATCATTGATAAATTTTTTCCAATCTCACAACTTCCATAAATTTTAAAAGTCCAAAAAAAATAAATAAATCGAAACATTCCCAATCAAAACCCAGAAAATCTTTCAAATCCCAGAAAAATCTCTCAAATCCCAGAAAAATCCCAGAAAATCTTTCTAATCATTGATAAATCTTTCCAATCTCACAACTTACATAAATTTTAAAAGTCCAAAAAAAATAAATAAATCGAAACATTCCCAATCTTTCAATCTTAAACCCATATACTCCCATAGTCTTTCTATCTTGAAATTATATAATATAATATAATATATTAATATAATTGCTAACTTTTGTGGTTTTTTAATCTTTCTTTTCATTGGCTTTTATTACCGCGTTTGTGGATTTTTTTACCTTGGCTTTTTTTTGTATTCGTAAATTTGTCTTTTATTACCTTGGCTTTTTTTCCATTGGCTTTTTTTACCGACAACCATGTCACGGAGAGGTTCTGTAACGATCGTGGGTGTCTTTGTGTGTGTGTGTGTGTTGTTACACCCACGTGACCGCGTTCGCAGTTTCCAAATCGGAGCAAACGTGTTCGCCATTTCCGAACTACTTTCACAGTCACACCACCATCTTCTGGTCTTTGTCCATCCCACACGGACACCAGTCTATACTTACTGGCTTCTAATCACCACCATCTTTTGGTCTTCGTCCATCCCACATGGACACCAGTCTGTACATACTGGCTTCTAATCACCACCATCTTCTGGTCTTTGTCCATCCCACTTGGACACCAGTCTGTACATACTGGCTTCTAATCACCAACATTGTTGGGGTCAGTGGTGGCGCTACATTAAGGCTATAGCCTACCTCACAATTTGATAGGGGCCCCCAAAATTGAGGAGAAGGGGGCCAAAAAACCTCAGAAAAATGAGCAATGAAAGGGGAAAAATTCGGTTTTAAAAATATCTTCAAGGTTAAGCTGATATGTAGACTAGTAAACATTTACAAAATTTCGTTTCTAGAGGCGAATCACCGCCTCCCTCTCCCACACTGTAAAATCAGCTGACAGCTTCACCCACAGTCAGTCTGAGTCACTTTTAGACTGGAAGTTTTTATTAGCATTGGCTAGCCATAGGGTGAATGTTCAAAGTTGTAAATAAGAATAGATTTTTATCGCACATAAATCTGAACAAGCATAGTCTCTTACGCTTTGTAACGGAAGGGTCTCACAATTTAAAACGCTTGAATATGAGTAGCAAAAAATAGTTATCTGGTGCGCAAAAGCGTAACGCAAAAAGAGACAAGACAATCTGACATTGAGAAGCAAAGAAAAACAATGGAAAATTTCTCTAAAAGAAGCAACAATGATTTGGAATCAGCCTCTGAATCGGACCCTTATCTCGGTAACGAGGCAAACACTGAAGAACTTGAGGAATTGAATTTCGACGGAATAACCAAGGTGCGAAGTAAGTCTCATATGGCTGTGGAGACATCCTTATCCACCAAAACCGAATTGGGGACAATCGGTGAAAGCAGCAGTTCGTCCAGGACCCTTACTTGTGCAAGTGGGTCAAGTTCTCAACATGAAATTGAGAATAAATCTGATCTTCTACTTGACCCGAAAAATGCAACGCAGGATTACCCGAACAGTTCTACTGGTGAAAGTTGGAAAATTTGTACCTTGACAACCGACACTATAACTATACTAAAGCCTCCGCCTCCAGAGCAACACCAATCGTATTTCGCAACAGACATTAGTCTTGATAAGGATTCTTAGCCAGTTAAACCCATTTTGACAGGGCCGTCGTCAGGGGGAGGGCCGGGTGGGCCCGGCCCTACCTACAATACCTGAAATATTTCGAAAATTCTTGGAAATTGCTCGTGGCCCTACCAGTAGTTTCATTGGCCCAACGCTCCTACCCCTAACCTCACCAGACTACGTTCATGACATTATGATAAGCCTCTAAATTCCATATAATTAAAACGAAATATAAAAAATTATTGTCATGGCATGAAAAACGTTTTCGCCAAGCTTTGGCAAATTGGCACATTCTTCGTAGACGGTAGAGCAGATGATACCAGTGATGCCAATGTTTGAAAGTGGATTTCCCACTTCCATTTGAAAAATTTCCCACATTTCCCACACGCCCTATTTAGCCCCGCCCCCAGCTAAAATATGGAAGAAAAGTTACAGTCACATTTATCTGGACTTTGTTTTCCTACTAGGTTTTATATGGAATATCACTCCGCATGGCTTTGACAATATGTAAATATGCGCCAAAACGCTATCAAGCTTTAAAATTCTCAAAATATGCTACTCTTTTTCCAGTGTCAAGTTTAAAATCACCGAATTTATTTCAAAATGTCACTTGCAATTATTTAACCGGGAAAGTTTTTTGAAAATGCACTAATTTTAACTGCATAGTCTGCACTATTAACACTTAAAAAGGGAAATTCCCACATTTAACCGATTTCGAAAAAAAATACGTTTTTCCCACAGAGCCTAAAATCATACCGAAATTTCCCACACAATGGCCACACTGGATGATTCTAAACTCTCGGGAGGTCTAGAGCTTCGTGAAATCAGGCATTCTTACAAAAAACGTTTTTCCTATACTCCGGAGTAGGGACCCCTGCTTGGTGTGGTTGTTAAGTTCGTGGCAACTAATTATTAAGGCCAATATTTTGGAAAAGGTGAAAACTGGTTATATAATTTGGAAAACGTTTCAATTATGTATTCATATATTTTGGAAAAGATAAAAACAAATCATACTAAGTATCAGGGCCCTTTTTTGCAAAATTGGATCTTATTTGTTATTGATCTACGCGAATGCGAGTTGATATATTTATTTTTAATTCGCAAAAGTAACCTGACCCAACAGCTTCTGCCAATGTTAAATAAATCATTTTTAATATACATACTAAATTGAAGAACGTAAAATATTAATATTGTATTTAAATTACACTTGGAAGTGAACATTTCGTCATTTGGCATATTTATTGTCGTTTACAATCCAAACCGCACCTGTCTTAATGTTAGTAGAGTCTTTATTGTTACTGATACACATTTCAGCATATTTTTGGCCAATTTTCAAAAGTTCACATTTCATAGTCTTTTTACAAAAAAAAATAAAATTAAAACGGAAATTAGCTATGATTAAAGGATTTAGCCATGAGTCGGAGGAAATATGTTTCATTTACGCATTCAATGGTTCGAATCTTCTGAAATATTAGTGAGAAGTATATTGAAGGGCTTTAAATTATCGTGCAAAAGTTCAGAATTTTAAAATTAATAGTTTTTTTTTAAAATTCATTTAAACTTTGTACTTTTCACAGTGACATAGACGTTTTTAAGCAAATGAACCATTATTTATATACAGAGTGACTAGTCTTAGTGTTAATCGGTTAGTCGCACTAGTGCTTAATTTTTAAACCGCGTATTAGAGATATATGTTTAACCAGATCAAACGTGTTCTTCACATTAGGAACTTTCAAGTTATTTTCTAATATGCATCATCTTGAACCAGACTTTTCAGCTAAAAATCTTGCGTTAAGACTTGGCACACGCATCGATAATAAGATGCATTCGTCCGAAAATGTGCCCTGACGCGGCCCTACCTAAAATATGACCCTGGCGACGGCCCTGCATTTTGAAATCTTATCCAAAGACGTACCGAGGTTCTCAAAATCGAAGTTTCAGTTCTGCATGGTTACTTAAGTATCCCATGTTAGAATTTTCAGTGCAAAGAGATATGGCCTATTGTTGATCATTTTGAAAAGGAAGGATCATCTCACCACACATGTTATGAAAAGTACATGAATTACCTGCAAACAAAAAAGGACGGAGCCAGCTCAATAATTTGTAAAATAAACAACCAGCAAAAGAAAATATAATTAGAAATAGGGAAGTCTTGTCATACCATTTCGATGTAGTTTTACTTTGTGTTCAGCAAGATATAGCTCTCCGGGGTCATGATGAAAATGAAATGAGCGAAAACCGGGGTAACTTTATCGAGATCTTAGAATTTTAAAGAAAAACATTGTCCAGATTTAAAATTAAAATCCCAAAGTATGTCTAACAATGCAAAATACACTCACGGCACTATACAAAATGAAATTACAAACATCTGCGGAAATCTAATTCAAAAAATGATAGTAGATGAGATTAATAATTCTGGCGGGTACTTTTCAATAATAGGTGACAGTCAAGAGATAAGGGTGGGACGGAGAAGTTAAGCTTGTGTCTTAGGTACCTTTGCAAAGGAAAGATTTTTCAGTTTCTCCGACTTGCACGTTTTTAATGCAGAGTCAATTAGTTCGGAGATTTTAAAACTAATATCGGAAAACGGATTAGATATAAGAAAATGCGTTTCTCAAAGCTACGACGTCGCTAGTGTTAAGTCTGGGGGAAAAAACCGTGTTCTAAAACGCATTCTATCCGCAATTGAGGGACCTTGCCCATACGTACATTGTTACGCTCATAGATTAAATTTAGTTTTAGCAGATTCTTGTATGTGTTGAAATATGAGTTAAGAAATGATGAAATGATGTATTATAGCTTCCAATCCAGTATTAAGTACTCCTTGTACCCCTAACTTAGAAAATTGCCAACGTGCTAGCCAGCACTCCTCATGATGTAGTCTAAGAGATTAGACGTCCGTAACTTCTTATTTGTACCTCAATTAATTAATAATAAACAACTGTTAACTTTAAGTGTAGTTATTTCGTGAATTGAATAGAACCCTACGAGCAGATTATACAAGAGCTACGATAAACGTAACAGTATGTCTATTGCTCGAGTAAGAGAACTACTTGGCCTTTTACAGGCCATATACAACTTTCAGTGCAATTCTGTGCTCAGAAACGAATGTTTTGTAAATGCTCAGAAAGAACTAGGCCGTTACCGAAAAGTTGTGACATAAGGTGGTCTAGCAAAAAAAAAGGAATACACTATTTTAGATCAAAATTAGACTCAACCATTTTAGCCTTGGAATACATTATAGCAGAAATTCATGATATAACCCTCGTTCGGAGGGGAAGTATCCAGCTAAGCAAAATACGCGGTGCATCCTTGTCCCGTCGCGCAGCACCGCGGAAGCAGACAGAACTTTTTACTCCCACGAAAGAAGTGCCGTGTCAGAGAAGAGAAGTCCGCGACCGCTTTACATTATTATCTGTCGTCTGCTAGAATTTCTTTTCATGTTTATTTGTTGGTGTGGTTGATTTGTTGTTGTAAGACAGTTAGGCCAGTGATTTGGCTTAATAATGGAAATTTATCCATTATCACAACTAGAAGAAGCAATCAGAGAGTGTTCGCTTGAAATTTTTCGGCGTCGCTTTATAAAAAAGATACCAAATATACTGCTTCAAGAACTTCATTGCAAGTTTACAAACCAGCTTTTGCAATCTGAACAAAGCAACCTCATCGATAAATGTTCAAAGGTACCTAAATTACTTGAAAGTTTTGGGTTAACATTTCTAAACTTGCACCGTAATGTCCGAAACGTTGCAAATAGTCAAGATAAACTTAAAAAGAGGTTAAAAACAAACACTGAGAAATGTACCGTTTTCCTGCTGGATTGGTATACGGCTGTACCTAACCACTTGAATGAATTTAAATTGTATTTGCATAATTCTGAAGCCGATGATTTTGATCTTATCTAGCTTTTGCACATATATGCTTTTGAAGCATTTACATTTTTCAAGAATTCTTTGCCTGGCCGGTGCAAACAGGACTGTGAAACCCATGTACAAACAGAACACCATGACGATATCTTTCTTCGATCATTACTATCTGTGGGCGATGGATGTATTGGAGAGATTTGGAGGGTCGCAAAGAGGAAAGTTATATTTAGGAAGAAGCACAAGTTGTCTGAGAAACAAGAAAAGAAGTTCAGATTGTTGTACTTCTATTGTATGAACATTCGCATGAGTATAAACGCAAGCTGAAGTTTGCTGGAATCAAAATTAGGGACAGAGGCGGACTTTTTATTCCCCACAAGAACTTGTTGCCTTATTTGTTTGCATTTAACAAGTCAATTGTTGTGTTTCTACTGATTTAGAAATACACAAACCGTTTGTTGTTTAATAAAGTTCATTTATTAATCGTAAAAACTATACTGAGTCTATTGACCACGTTATTTACATACATCATAGTATCGCGTACATGGTAATGACTAACTTAAGCGGGAGGGAAAATCTCTTTATATACAATTCTAGGGGCTTGGGATAAGACGGTTCAGTTCAAATCAGTTCACTCAACATCCTTCCCCTAAGTTACCTAAGTTAAATTTACAAGTTAAGTTTATTAATCTTTATAATTAATCGGCCGCTTCTAGATCTAGTTTCTTTTGTGCTAGTCTTGTCTACGACAATCCCCTGGTTGGTTTGGAGTTGGCCAGATTGTTGAATGGATCGATCTGGAGAGATCTGCTGGATAGGCGGCTCTGTCTGGTGACTAGATTCCTCAGTCTCGATTGGCTCGTTGTGTTGACTAGATGCGTCGGTCTCGATTGGCTCGTTCTGTTGACTAGATGGTTGTAGCCTGATAGGTTGAGTTGGCTGGTCCGAGTCAAAAACATTTGGATCTGGAGCTTGTGTCCTAGGTATAACGACCAAATGATACCTATTTCGTCTAACAATGCCGTTGGACGTTTGGAGGATATAAGATCTTGGTTCTTCGGATACGTCCTTGACCACGGCTTCTGTTCTCAGATCGGTGATCCATACATTCTCTCCTTTTTGTAGTGAAGGCAATGGTCTAACCCGGTGACGCTTGTCATAATTCTCTTTCGTTTTATGACGTCTTAAGGCTTCTCTTTCTTGAACGACGTCAAATGGAGGTATCGTTGGCATAAGTTCCTTGTCCGTGATAGGCAACGTTGTCCGGAGCTTTCGTCCCATTAAAAGCCCCTCCGGTGAATACCCGTTGGCTAATGGAGTCGTACGGTATGACAATAATGCCATATGCGGATCTTGACTTTTCTTGAGAGTCTGTTTCACGATCTTTACAGCAGCTTCGGCAAGTCCGTTACTCTGCGGATATGGAGGACTCAATGTAATATGGACAAAGCCATATTCTTTTGCCAACAGGGCGAACTCAGAGTTATTCGTTTTCTGGAACTGGGGCCCATTATCACTCTTAACGATCTCAGGAATCCCATGCGCTGCGAATACTTCTTTAATATGTCTTATGACCGCTCTGGAGCTGAGATCTTGAAGTTGTTTGATTTCGAAGTAACGAGAGTAGAAATCGGTGACAATGACTTACCATTTCCCGTGTATATAGAATAAATCCATAGCCACGATCTTCCAAGGTCGGTTCGGAAATTCGCTTGGATGAAGTGGTTCGTGAGGATTAGTTGTTTCTTTTATGCAGACTTGGCAATTTTTGACGGTTTCTTCTATATCCTTGGTAATTCCTGGCCACCACACCGATGACCTGGCACGCTCTCTGCACTTCGTAATTCCTTGATGTCCCTGATGGATCCTCTCAAGTATATCTTTGCGTAGGCTAGTTGGAATAATGATTCTGGATCCTTTCATCACTATGCCTTGTTGTTCCGTGATGTCGTCTCGAAATGGGTAATATTTGGAAATTTTTCCATTTATGTTTTTGCTTGTTGGCCATTTTGTATTAGTATAATGCTGGAGGATCTTGCATATGTCGTCTCGTTTTTGCTCTTCCCATATTTGGGCAAGCCGTATGTCGGTTGCTGGAACACTTGAAGTGATTTGCTGGACGTACGCGCTAATTTCTTCTTCAAGACCGTTGTCCTCCGTTTCTTTCAGTGGTCTCCTGGACAGCGTGTCGGCTATTAGTTCTTTTCCAGGCGTGTAGAAGACTTCGTAGTCGTATCGCATCATTTTAATTCTGAGATGTTGTAAACGGGGAGACAGGTCATCAATGGCCTTGTGCTGCATGATGGATACTAATGGTTTATGATCGGTTTCTATCTGGATTCTGATGCCAATAATATAATCCATGAACCGTTCGCATGCCCATGTCATCGCTAGTGCTTCCTTTTCTATTTCTGCTCCGCCGAGGTTAATGTTTTAGATGCATAGGCCACAACTCTAGTTTCGTTGTCTGGCTGTTCTTGACGGATTACCGCTCCTATACCGAAGGAAGATGCATCCGCGGATATTGTTGTTTTCCGTCTTGGATCATACATGGCTAATATCGGCTTTGAGGATAATATTTTCTTGACTTCTTCGAATGCCTTGTGCTGTTCATGAGACCATGCCCAATGATTCTTTGTACTTAAAAGCGATGTTAATGGTCTTATGATTTCCGACATCCTGGGAATGAATTTCGCTAGGTAATTCGTCATTCCTAGGAAGCGTCTTAGTTCCGCTACGTCCTGAGGTGGTGGTGTTGCTGTTATTGCTTTCACTTTCTCCGGATCCGGGCTGATTCCGTTCTTGTCGATAACATGTCCGACGAACTTGACTTTTGTTACAGCAAACTTGCATTTGGCGAGATTTAAGGTAATTCCGGCTTCACTGAGGCGATGAAGAATTGCCCTCAGATGTGAATCGTGTTCTTCGTAGTCTTTGCCATAAACCAATACGTCGTCTTGCAGGTTTACTTTTCCTGGGACGCCTTCCAATATCGTGCTGATTTGCCGCTGGAAGTGTTCTGAGGCGGAGGTTAATCCGAATGGTAAGCGATGGAAATAGTAGCGTCCAAACGGCGTAATAAACGTCGTAAGCAATGCTGACTCGTTATCTAGTGGAATTTGCCAGTATCCGCTATTAGCATCTAGCTTGGTGAACACTTTCGCGTCGGCTAGCTGGCCCAAAACGTGATCCACAGCAGGCATTTGGAATCTCTCTCGTCGTACGTTTTTATTTAACTGCGTATAGTCCACGCAAATACGAAGGTCCGGTGGCTTCTTTTCGTCGGTATTAATTGCTTGTCTATTTTTAAGGACTATTACCATTGGAGCGCACCAGTCAGTAGGTTCCTCTACTTTTGTTATGACTCCGTTTTGTACCATTCGATCAAGTTCCAACTTAACCTCGTCCGCGGCGTTGATAGAGAGAATGGTCTTGCATTCGGCTCCAGTTGTATTTTATAAGAATTCTTCATTCTTCCTAGTCCATTGAATAACTTGGGAAACTCGACAACAGGATCTACGGCTTATTGCGTAGCTTTATCTCCTATGGTTGCTATTCTCTCAACTAGTTTCAAGTCCTCGCAGGCTGCTTATCCAAGGAGCGCTATATGTAGATCGTAGATTACGTATAAGTCGTCTTTGATCTGCGAGTTTCTATGTCGTAATGTTGCTTGAATTCTTCCAGCTACTTTTAGTGCTGTTCTTCCTGGACCGAATAACTGTTTCTCAGCTGGGAGTAGCGCAATATGACTGAGATGTTCTTCGTAAAATGCGATTGGAATTGCATTTACGTCGGCTCCGGTATCCACCTTGAACATGACTGGTACTTGATTTATTTCTAAGGTCACCGTCCATCTTCTTGCCTCTGGATTCGTTAGTGAGTCCAAATTGGCGACGCTCATCTGAGAATAGTTTGTCGTCGTATGATTTTTATTTAACTGGTTTGATTCTATTTCTCCAGAAAACAGAGACGGCAGGCAGTAATCGTCCAAATCGGATTCTGGAGTAGGTTCTGTAGAAATTGCGCCCAGAAAAGCTCCCGTCTCAATTGTGTAGAGACTCTTCTTTCTACAGACTTTTGAGTAATGACCCGTCTTCTCGCATTGAAAACACTTGGCATTTTTGGCTGGACACTGTTCCCTTTCGTGTAATTGAAGGTCACCACAACGATGGCATCCCTTTTCCTTGGTATTGCTGTGAGTCTTGCGAACAGCCTTTGTAGGTGCTGGGAATTTTCCAGTTGTGTGTACGTTAACGTAGGGTTTCTTGGCGGTTTTGCGATGTTGAGTAGCCCGTATACGATCAAGTTGCTTCATTGGTGCATGTAGATCTTGCTGTTCTCGTAAATCAAAACCATTTTAAACGAAGAATCAGTTAAAAAACACGGGAGGAATATCATAAAGGTAGCGCATCTAAATGGAATTTGTTGTACAGTGATGGTGGTTGGCTCTAATTTTATATCTTTCAGGTAGTTCATGATCAAGTTATGGATGATGCTAACCTATTAGGCGTATTTTACGAATGCTGTAATAAAATTCTGAAAGTTGCAAGACCTAACTCCGACCATGAAGTCTTTTTGAAGGTGTGGCAACGTAAAATGACGCATGCCTTAATTAATGAATTCATATTTGCGAGGGACATGAAGCTTTGCGAGCAGAAAAAAGTACCAAGCAAGGAAAGAAACTCGTTAAGAGATAAGTTGTTCATTGAATCCAATGCAGATGGTCTGAATACCCAAGAACTTTCAAATAATAAGTCAAAATGTAAACAAATCAGTGTAAGAAATAAAACCGTCACCAAAGAAGAGTCGAAAAAGAGGGCATCAAACCAAACAACAATTGCATCAGATGGGCAAAGGAAAGCCTCTAAATTTCAAAATACATCCAAACAACTTAAGCCAACTAAAAAAATCAAAGAAACTGCAAAAAAAAGGGCAAAGGAAAACCTCAAAATCGCAAAAGACCTCCAAACAGCCTAACTCTAACATGAAAATCCAAGATGCTTCCAATACGCTAAATGCCACTCAGAAGTTGTTGGATACTGTAGTCAATTCATTTATAAGCAACACAGAATCGCCTGAAAATAATAAAAAAACCACTTGCAATTGTAAGTAAACGCACAGAATTATCAAATACGTTGATAACACCACACGCGATTGAAAACCCGCCGGCTAAAAAGGATTCTACGACTCAAGTTGTGATTAAATCTAACTTGCCCAGTAATCTCTTCATCGCACAAAATATTGCCATGGCCCAAAAGTCAATAACAGTTCCCAAAACGCTTAGAAAGAAGATGTGTGCCAACGTTAATCATGTACACACGGATAGTAATAACAACTGTGATACAGACATCCTGGTTAAACCAGGGAAATCTATACAAATCTCAAAAAATGTGATGGAAGGGGTTATGAAGACCAGTGTTGTAACAGCAGTGGACATTACTAAGGATCTCAAAACTACTCTAGTCCCAAAGTCAATCAAAGTTCCTAGAACGCCAAGAATGAAGATGTGTCCCAACGTTAATCATAAACACGCAGATAACAATAACTGTGATACAGACATCCAGGCTAATCTAGGGAAATCTATTGAAATCTCGAAAAACGTGATGGAAGAGGTTGAGAAGACCAGTGTTGTAACAACTGTGGACCTTCTAAGGATCTCAAAACTACTCCAGTCCCAAAGTCAAAAAAAGTTCCTAAAACGCCAAGAATGACGATATGTCCCAACGTTAATCTTAAACAGGCAGATAGCTATAACAACTGTGATACAGACATCCAGGCAAAACCAGGTAATTCGATGGAAATCTCGAATTAAGCTACTCTAGTCCCAAAGTTAAAGTCAGTTCCCACAACACCTAAAAAGAGAGTGAGTCCCAATGAAAAAACGAAATATTCGGATAAGGACTACAACAAACGTCCAAAGCGACAAAGAATGAACCCACTGTATCTTCGTGATTTTGAATGCAATTAAAGACTTAATTTATGTTAAAAGTGTTTTTACAGCAATTAAAGCTTCATTTTTCTTTAACTAAGAGTGCTTCATTCCTATAGCTAGCACCAGAGTGATGCTGACCATGAACATCACGTTTTGTTAAAAGTGACTTTCGCGCACAGGCAAAATTAACACTTGATAATTTACCATTAGCGTTAAATTTGTACTGCGAAAACAAACTCTCAACAGCACTTCCATTCAATCTGAGAGGGGCTAAATAATACCCTTTATATTTCTTGAAAAAAGTATCAACTAGTCCTTCCATCCCATACACCATAACTCGTAGTAAGTCCCATGTCTATAGAAAAACAAACCATTATTAAACATAAAACAGATTACCTCATATTGGATAGTTATGATCAATTAAATTAGTTTACCTGCCACGAGAGAAATTCTTTGTTTGGATACATGCAGTTAAAATTGGGGTTGTTTTCTGCCAAACATATCGATATATTAGTATTTGGAGTTTCATATGCATGCTTTAGTTTACCTTTTAATTTTAGAAGCCAATTCTTGAAAAAAGAAAATCCATCTCGAATATTTACAAGTGCTGTATCGTTTTTCTGACGGACTTTCGTTTTGCTTAACATGCCATTTTCAAATAACAAATTAAGTGCCTTGAGGTAGTTGTATGTATCCTTAGCTTCTTCCGAATCTGGCGGTAGTGGACCACAAGGATTTGCATATTCGTATATTTCGGACATTACATCATCTTGCTATAAATTATTTGATTCTAAAATTTCCGCATAAAGTTACCCTACACCGACCTTTCGGCAAGAGTTACACACCTGTATAATTTTTGCTGGCTTAACATTTAATTTCGTCCACGAGTCTCGATCAATGTAGCTCTGTAAAAGTTTAGGAACTAGCCTAGGAATTTGTTTATCTCTTCTTTCGTCTTCGCGAGCCTTCATCGCTATAATCTGATCCCATCCAAATTTTATGCCATTAAAATTGAAGTTCCTTGTTCCACCTTTTTTTCGATGCGAACAAAGCGTTAATCAAGCTTTTCATCTGTTACGAAAATTCAACTGAATTTAATTTATTTCAAGATTTAGAAAATCGCTTTGTTGAAATACCTCATGAGACGGGCAAATAATCCAAAAGATACGATCACTTGGTGAAAATGGATTCATAAACCATGGCTCAACTGAAGCATCAATATCCACATTGTCTGAGAATTTTATTCCATAAGCTCCGAAGCGCTGTTGTGTCATTTTGATTAAACTTAGATTAGAGCTGGCTCCATCACATAAAAGAACCGAAACCTTGAAGCCAACTAGATGGAAAGCTCTTAGTGTCTCTAACAAGGATGCTACTATGTGGCGTGAATCGGTCGTTTTTTCAGCAGAAAAATATGGCCCACTGATGTCGAAACCAAAGGTTAAGTCTCTCCATAAGAACTGTAGCATGTATGCAGCTTTTGGGATATCTTTCTCTTCAAATTGAGCAAATACATCGTCCAATGTTGGTAATTGGTCTACAGCTGTAGCTAGACCTATGAGCGTGTGGTTTTTGCTATTCCAAAGCACCTTGGAAGTACCGGAAACCTCGTCAAATATCAGAATTCCATCCCCTTTGGGTTCCTTAAAGCCGTTAGCAAGCTGATCCTTAACAAAGTGGTCGTACAGTTCCTTCTGTTGTTTTAAATATTCGAGGTTAACTCCTGGTTCTTCCAAGTGACGACCCATTTTGCTTTGAATACTTCTCCACGACGGTAATTTTAAAACTTTGAAGCTTGCCAGTGCCATATAGACTGCCTTACTGCGGCAAGCGACAGCTTGGGCTATTATTAGAAGCATACGCATTAATTTCAATCCTTGCATTTTTAGCTAATGCAAGAAGTGATATCTAGTTTATTAGGGAGAAGGGATAAGATGCCTAATTATTCGCGCGCCATAGTCCCAGTCCCGTTTCAAAATACAAGGGGGACGTAAAAGGAGGCCGGGCAATTTCGACTCTCTTCATTCGGAAAATACGTAATTTTCGTCATTCGCGTCACGCTGACGTGAGTTTTCAAGAACCAATGAGATGCTGGTTCTAATTTATAGGCGGGTACTAACTCCGGACATTCGTTAGGACTGGAGATAAAGCTAGAAATGAGGCGAATTTATACCTTCTCCCTAATAAGCTAGATATCACTTCTTGGCCAATGTTTAAGTGAATACATAAATACTCATACCGATTCGATATGTTATGGCACTCCATCTATTTCCACTTCGGCCAGCCTCTAGAAAAAATCATTTAAACATTAATTCTATTTAATTACACATAAATGAAATGGTTTAGTTGCTTTACTTACGGTTATGTAGTTGATCTCTCTTAAAGTCTTCGATATTTTTTGCATGGTGAGCAGCACAATCTTCATTCCAAGCACTCCGAATCGTTTTCTTCACTTCGTCACTAACATTCTTACCTTCCGCAAGTATGTTGTCCAAAATGTCTTTGTAATTATTGTTTATGACAGATGTAACTTTAGTCATTTCTTCACTCTGAGTTCTGCTAAGATTTATTTTTAATTCCTGGCACTTTTGTCGAAGCTTTGTGTTGGCTTGAAATAATCGTTGCTTTCTTGCTCTGCCAATTCGATTTCTTATTTTGGATGAATCTGGCAATACAAATTTTAAAGGTACGTGCGAAGATGGAGAATGTTTATTCCTGGTGGACATTTTGGCAAGTAGTTTCCTATTTGGCAATCGCTTGCAGTAGCGTGATACATAAGCACATTGGCTGCACGAGTAAAGTCCTGAAGATAAAGTGGCTAAAGGAGTATTTCGAGCACTTTTAAACCACACTGAGCAGGTACTCGAACATATGCGTTCGACAGGCACAGAATATTTGGCTACGTTCTTTGGGGTAATACTGTGCAATCGTATGGTTTCTATGGCTTCTTGAGTCAGTCCATTACACAAAATAAAGGCTTCGGATAAAAGGCATTCGAAAATGTCCAAAGCTTCTTTTTCCACGAAAACGTTGTCAGAGAACAAATTGTTGGAGTCATTGCGACATCTCGGAACATTTATTCAAATATACGCGCCCTGTTATTTTTCCTCACGCGGCCCAGTATCACCACCTAGCGACCTACTTTGGCAACAGCTGGACATAACAAATATTTTGCTCTCTAAGAGTGTTCTCCCATTTTATAACGCGTAAAGTTAAGACGTGTATAACGCTGCGGCGTAGTAACTGACTGTATTTCCATTCCATTTTTTCAATGTCATATTAAAGTTTTTCGTTAGAATTAGTTGCGACTAATTAATTCAACGGGTTATGGGCCTAGCGAGCGTTAACTGTGAGTAAATTTAAAGAGATCGATCTGTTTAGTTAGGCTTAGCTGAGTTGTTGTTCTCGAGGGAAAATCCTAGTGCTTAGTTTGAGGACTGCCTAGAGATATCACAATGGCGGCAAGCAGTAGTGCAAGAGCAAAAATCAATCTCCTGAATGGAAAGAACTATGTTTCTTGGAAGACAAAAAATGGAAATGGTCCTGATAACCACAGATTTGCGGAGTATTGTTGATCAGGTAAAGCCTGTCTCAACCGACCCAACTATACTGGCGGCATGGGAGAAAGCAAATGACAAGGCCCGAGCTCAAATAATTTTAAACGTGGAAGACGACCAACTGGTACACGTCCGATATTTGCAGACAGCACGCGAGATGTGGACAACGTTTCAAAAACTGTATGAAAGAGCCACTTTTGGGACTAAATTCTACTTGCGAAGAAAGCTTTACAGTGCTCGTTTCTCGAAGGGGACGATGCACGAACATACAAATCAGGTGCTAGAGATCATCAACCAGCTCAAAAGCGTAGGAGTAGATGTAACAAGCGGCGAGCTGATCGCCGTACTCATGTGCAGTTTACCGGAGTCTTAGTCAGGATTGGTCACCGCTCTCGAGGGACGTGACGAAGCTACATTGACGACTGACTATGTTACTGGGAAGCTCCTAGATGAATATCAGCGTAGAAAGGAGAGTAGCGGCGTATCTGAGGACACAGTTGTGGCACTCCACACTACTGCAAGAAAGCACCACACCTCAAGGACAGGTGGGAAGTTTAAGGAAACTAGAGTCTGTAACTTCTGCAACAAAACGGGTCATCTCAAAGCTGATTGCTATCTATTTAAGAAACAGCAGTCAGTGAAGCTGGCAAAGAAAACGAACAGCGGTACCGATGACGAGAAAAACGTGAGACACGTATCATTTACTGCACATGTAAGCGCTAAAGTAGCAAAACCCAAGTCTTGGGTAATAGATTCAGGCGCATCTAGTCACATGACTTGTGACGAGTCCTTCTTCACTTCGCGGAGGAAACATGACGCCAACATATACCTGGCAGACAACACAATGGTTACCGCTATTGCTATCGGTGAGGGTAATGTCGTTTGGGAATCGCCCACTGGAGAATTGGCCAAAGTAGAACTACAAGAGGTATTACAAGTTCCTAATCTAAAAGATAGTCTGCTGTCAGTACGCCAGATGACAAAAGAAGGTTTTAAGTTGGTGTTTGAGGGCACCAATTGTACAATCAACAAAGGGAAAGAGACTATCGCGGTAGCTCCAGCAAAAGACAGTCTATACGAATTACCGAGCCCGACATAGGAATCGGCAAAGATCGCAGGAGTCAAAGTAGACATTCAGCAGTGGCACAGAAGACTTCGCCACCGAGATATAACAGCAATCAAGCTATTGAGTTCCGAGGAGCTCGCAACTGGCCTTCAGATTGAGAAAGGAATCCAGGAAACTATTTACGAATGTTGTATCAAGGGAAATTGAGCAAATCAAGAGCAACAAAGTCGTTAGACCTAATACATACGGATGTCTGCGGACCAATGCCGATACCTACACCGTCAGGAAACCGATACATGTTGACGTTGATAGACGATTACTCAAGATTTACTGTTGTCAGGCTGATGAAGAAAAAGAGCGACGTCGTAGGTATCGTGAAGGAGTATATCACAAAAATGAACAACCAATTCGGAAGCAACCCGAAAACATTAAGGTCGGATAATGGAGGGGAGTATGTGAATAACGAGTTGCTCGCATACCTCAAGCAACAGGGTATTGTTCACCAAACGACCGTTGCCCACACTCCACAACAAAACGGCGTGCCGGAACGAAAGAACCGTTCACTGACCGAAATGGCGAAATGTATGTTACTTGACTCAGGCCTTGACAGACGTTTCTGGGGGGAAGCGGTGCTAACGGCCGCTTATTTGCAAAACCGACTCCCCAGTAGAAGCGTGACGAGGACGCCATTCGAATTGTTGCATGGCTCGAAGCCAGATCTAGGACATATCCGAATCTTCGGATCAAGCGTATTCTCAATCATCCCGCAAGCCAAGCGCCGGAAATTCGATGATAAGGCTGAGGAAGGTGTATTGATTGGGTACAGCGACGAAGTCAAAGGGTATCGAATCCTTGACCCAAAATCAAACACGGTATGGATCAGCAGATCGGTAAAAATCATCGAGGCCGACGAAAAGATGGAGAAGGCGAAAGAGGAGCAGAAAGCGACCAAGCCACTCCAGAACGAGAATACCTCGCCAGATTCAGAAGGGGATTCAGACGAAGAAGAAACACAAGAATCGGACCAAGAAGTAGAGGAAGCCTTACCCCCAGCGCCTAGAAGATCACAACGTCAAAACAAAGGACAGCCACCCAGAAGGTATTCCCTAAAAGTGGAAGTAGATCGTCCTCTCGAACCGTCTAGTTGGGGCGAAATGATCC
>JAEQBA010003800.1:0-25568 GCA_019434445.1 Phalangium opilio
TTGAAAAATGTCGTCTGCTTTAATGTATATCCTCAATGGAGGCGGGGAGTGATAATTATACAAAAATAACCAACCACGTGTCTACCGGAAGTAGCTCCAAAAAACTGAATACAACAACTGTCTACTCCTCTATTGTATGTACATCCTCTATAACAACAGCAAAAAATTTAATGTTCAACGTTCCCAGGTCTTATATGGGTTCTCAGTAAACATACATTTCCACAAGGTGCCAACTCAGGTTGACCCTTCAAGTTTGCGAAAGGGAACGTTGCAATAGCAAACTCTGTCAGTGAATGAGTTTTTTTTTTTTCTACGCCTAGATGGAGAATTGCCTTTCGTCTTATAAGCTGACCCCTTAGGATCTTTATTTGGTTATTGGGGAGCCGTTTCAGTCGGTTGGAAGCCCTATCTAAAATTCATTGATTTGTTTTAGAAAGTTTTTTATGTTCACGGAGGTCGTCAAGCGAAAGGGAATGCCCCTTTTTAATGACACCCAGAGGTAACCTTTTTTCTTTCTTTTTCCTTCCTCTTTCGACGTCCACATAAAAACAACTCTACTGTCTTAGCTATAGCCGTAGATTTTTCTTAGGTATTTGGATTTTACGCCTTAAGTCATTAGAATATTTCGTGATACATACATTTCCCAAAGAAAAATTCCTCTATACGTAAATTACTGGGTTAGACCATTTCGGTTGAACTATAAAGGAAAGGCACGTGTGACTTACATTAGGTTTTTATTGGAGACTGCTATGTAGGATTTTTGTATCGTTATGAGCGCGGTGCTGAGACGACGAGGGTAGTGGATTTATTTAAAAGATTATTTTTTAGTGAATTCTATGCTAGGGCAGGTCACTCATGCAGTGTAATCGGTGTACACGCTTTACCTTTCCATGGGCGATTTTGAGTGAAATATGTAATTTCCATGATGTATTCCACAAGGTGTACTGTTTATAAGTTGTGATTAGAATGTATTAGGGTGACCCCTTAATTAAATTAGCATGTCTTCAGTTTGTTTTGCTTAAAATAAGGGGGTCATCTCTAAAACACTAATCAGAACATATTAAACTCAAAATGACTCATAGAAGCCACTGTACTGTACTCCCACCACCATTTTCGAAACACCCTGTATATTTTACATCGTAGCGATTAAAAAATAACTTTAACATTGAAATATTATGTGTTAAATTTCATCACCGAACATAGATGGCGTATTAAACAAATCAGCAAAAAGTAGTATTGGTCGGGCTCATCTTGTTTGTTTCTAAAATTTTGTTTATATTTATTTCACTTTTGAGTATTTTTTAAAGTTGAATAATTGAATCTGGGAATATTACGACTTTTACAGGGTCATCTTATGTAAAAGAGAGAATAGAATCTCTGTATTGTTAAAGGAATTGCAGCTATGCAGACGAAAATTCATAAAAATCATTGGGAAAAATAAAACATCTCGCTTGGGTGCTTGCTTGGTTTGGTTTGGTACTGGAGAAATTTTTGGATGTGACCTACTTCTTTTCATCCCGGTCAATTTGTTAGAAATGAATCCACGCGATTGTCACAGCCAAAGTATAGTACGTTTTTAACTTTTCACATTATGCTTGATAACCCGTTTTTGATCTAAGATTAGATAAAGCTTAATCCGGGATTATGAATGAAACTGGGACTAATATAGTTTTAATTCTGCAAAGTACTTTTGATATGGAGCATTGTTTACACGCATACCAAGGCTTAATGAAGAAGGTAGATTTTACCTGGAAATTATCACCGGCTTCTCAAAAAATATTGTTCTATAGTTTCTAATTATAAGATATGTTCCATAAGTTTGTCACTGGTTACTGAGAGCTTGTTAATAAGGTTACGTAGGTCATAGATTCACGTAAAGCGACGCCTGGGAGGCGCTGTCAAAGGTTAACGCGTCACGTGTTTAAGGATGACATGTGGTTTAAAGCTATGCTTAAAGGGAGTATAATGACCGCCTAGTACCATATTTTGATACCATGTTTAAGAGAAGTTAGGGGAAATTGGCGCTAGTTACGTTACCAAACAAAAATGATAGTAAAAAATGAAAAGCATACTTTCATAAAACTTCTCATAATTTCCGTAATTATTGACCTATTTTGGTGTAATTGGTCTCAAATCGAAGAATTGAATATGTACTATCTTAACCAGCCGAAAAATATTGAAATAATTGTGATTAAAATGCCAAAAATCTAACATGAAGCTAAAAAATAAATTAATCGCAACTAGCAGAAATATTTGGGTAAATATAATAAGGCGCCGTTCGGTTGAAGCGATGACCTCGTTAGACGTATCTAAAAGAACCTCCCTTTTAATTTGCATACGAAAATAGTCAACACCACACCTTAAATTAGTCGAAATTGACGAAACGCCTAACTACACAAACATTACGATGTTCCCATGCACCGCTATGTCGTCTGCTATACAGCCTCGTGTCCCTGATAAGTCTGCCATAAATAAAGGATGTGTTATTAGCGTCAAACTAAGTTGATAGTGGTTTTAAAGAACATGATAGTGGTCAACAACATCATGGGCTCTCAAACATTGATTGACCCCCTGAACCCATGTTCTTTGACCTTTTCCACTCAGTTTAACCCTTTAATTTATGGCAGACTTATCAGAAACACATGCTGTAGACGCATGTCTATGTTAGATATAGAAGACACAAGACAGTATAATTGGAAATTACTAACATAACCATAGCCCCTTTCTATGTACTTAATAATATATTCAGAATTGAGACTAAAATACTTAATTGTAACAAGCAGTTTTGGAAGGACTGGCTGTAACATTTCTCAAGTTCACGTATACTGTTAGTAAAATGATTATCTCAATAAATGGGTCCTTAAAAGGGGTGGGCTTATCTCGAGAATCTTCCCCTACTACGTCATACGAGTTGTATGTAAAGAAGCGCGCCAAAATGTTTCACGTGATTTTTAAAAATATTTTCCACGTGATTTCATTTTTATTTTTGCAAAAATTGAAGGCAAAAATGAATTCAAATCAAAGTGTTAAAGATCGAATACGATTTATGTCGATTTGCTTAACTAATAACTATTGATGAAGATAACTATAAAATGAGTATTATCTTCTAACGTCAGTTTTAAAATTATTACGTCAAAATTACGTCATTGGTTTCCTAATCAACTTACTTAGTATTTGAAATACGGTATTGATTCAATTTCTCAACTATTTTGATTTATTAAAACAAAACGTACGTTAATTATTTTTATGCAAATTATCTAACCCTAACGCGAAATAAACAATAATATTTACTTTAAAATTTAATGTAAATCGCGCAAGGTTGTAAGTAGGTAGCGACACAAACTAAATAAGTTATAAAATTATCTTGAAATTATTTAAGGCAGGTTTACGACGACACCTTAATAATAATAATACAACCTAGTAATTTTTTAAGCTCGCATCGTATAGCAACCCCACCGTTTTATTAAAATACGTAAATTAAGAAAGCGTCTTTCTTAAGAAACGTTAATTTCATCAACAACACACCCGCCTTGTAAGAAAATGAGTTGCCAAGTCTTAAGCCTTGGTCTTGGTCTTGGTCTTTTCCCCCAAACTTCCCAAAGCGAGATACTGAGCTAGTTACAAACGTATATAACACTGCACACACCTACCATTCATGTTAATTCAATCCACAGTATCGGCTTGACCCCCTTGACAAAGCGGAGGTCAAGAACTTGTTGTAACCATTCGTAAAAAATTGGTTGAAAAAGTTCAAATTATTTTCGGTATTTTTTTTTTTTTCAAACACAGAAATTCACCGATTTATTTGGCGCGATAAACATAATTTTTAGAATGGTTTTTAGTATGAAACTTAAGGCGCGCTTTTAGCCTTCTCCGTCGAAGTAGCTACGAGCAGCCGCGCGCGCAAAAATAAGGGATGGACTTCCAAGGATCCGGAGAAGCTGCGGAGGAATTCTCTCCCGGATGAGGGAAGATGAGGGAGGTAGGGTTGAGGCTTTCTCCATCAGAGCAGCATCCCCTTCCCAGTTATGTGGGGTTGGGAAACGAGGGTAGAAAAGGGGGGCCTTCCGCCTGCTCCGGACTGCACTGGAGTAGTAAAGGGGGAAAAACAGGAGAAAACTTGGGAGCGGTTTTCTCGATAAATATTCCGTGTTTCTCTCTAGTTGGATTGGTGACGTCAACGATGACGTAAAATGATTTGGGGAAGTTATAAGGCGGCATCTGTTGACGGTCTCTGCAGTTTATTTCAATCGATGCGCTTATTGTAATATTTATTATGAATTTTGGAAATTAGTTTATACCATGGTTAAAATAGTAATTGTGGTTTTAAAATTAACCATAAGTAATAAAGTTTGATTAAGTTATTAACTACTCAAAAGCACAAATCGATAATTAGGAAGCTACTGTGTTATAATAACAGATTTGGGTAAGATATTATGAAATTTTTTCAAGGTTCGTTCAGACTATAGAATAATAAAATCTTACGTTCATGTCGGAGAAATTGCTTACTCGCTTAATTAGACACGTGTCAACGACCAGGCTGGGAAATAGCACACGTCCTCTGGTCCAAAACCAGTTTATTAATTGCTTGGACTAGTTTTTAATTCAAGAAGTGGGGTTACTGGTCCTCGGACCAGTTTATTAATTGCAAATCTATTGGAGAGCAAAGGCTGGGACCAGTCCGGAGACCAGTTAATTATTTCAGACACTAGGGGGTCACTGGTCCAAAGGACTAGTTTAAAAAATATCCTTATTTCCCAGCCTGGTCAACGACTACGTAAAAGATTTGTGGGATAAGTTTGAAAATTTTCAGTTTCGTCATGCAGTGTCGAGATGGCGCCACCTCGTTAGATTTTATTCTAGTCTGAACGAGCCTTCAGTCATTTATTTTTTATCTGTCCTTCAAATCAGGCCACCAATTTATCCAAACTTTATTCAGTACTTTATTTAATATCAGTTTTAATCTAATCTAAGTCAGTACAATTAGAATTAATTATTTAATATTATATAAGCTAAAGATTTAATCAAAATCTCATTCACGTAACGAGATCATGATTTAATTTGTATTTTCCACTTCTGGTGCTATTGACGTGCTTACGACTTCCTCCTGATTGGTTGCAGACCCTCCTTCACCCATTTCGCCTTCATCAGGCCTTGGTTTCCCATGGCCTTTATGGTGACCATAGGCGTGGCCATGACCATGATGGCCGTGCCCCTCACAAGGGCCAGGAAATGCGCTAATTGCATTCAGAACTAGAACTTAACAGTACAAAGAACAAATGTGAATGTTAAGAAATGGACTGAGATGTGAAATACTTTTATTAACCCTAATTATAAGTTGATAAGATATGTTCCATAAGTTTGTCACGGGTTACAGACAGCTAAGGTCTAATCAGGGATAGATTTAATTTTAGAAGAAGGAATGGAGAACGGTTAGTATTTACTTCAGTCCGATTCATAGCGCAGTATAGAGTCCCTCCCTCCAACACGTAACGAAAAGCTTAAACTATCTTATTGGCTGCTCACTTAAACTACGTTTTGATGATGTTGCTGATGGGGACAGCGAAAAGTACGTGATTCCTTTTTACCTCTGTCGCTATGACCCGCCTCTTCCCCGTGGAAGGGGGTCCGGGACTTTGACGCGCGCCCAGATTACTCTGTTCTCCATTCCTACGTCTAAAATTAAATCTATCCCTGGTCTCATTATGGAGAAATATTTAAACCAAGTTTTAATAATCTAAATAGATAGGAATGCATACAGATAATTGGAATCATTGTGCCCCATTTATCCCGTATTAGTTTCTATGCGGGTTTTGAGGGCTTACTACGCGTTTCCAAAGAATCAAATTTACAAGTAGTTTCTAGTTACAATTACTAAATTTTTCACACAAATAAAAATATCTCGTCAATTAAGAACTTTACTTACCAACAACGACAATCAAAATGAAGAGTTTACGTCCCATCGTAATTGCAATATGATTTCTACCAGTTACGATCTATGGCTTTTATAATACTTGATCAAAATTGGAATATCATTTAATTGGGTGGATGTTAACAAGCATTTCTCTTTTGATCATTATATTTTTTAATTCGAAATTCCGATGTCGTAATATCGCGTGTTTTGAAAGTGCCAAAGATTACAATGCAAATTTATTTATCAAATTTTGCATATTTATTGGAATTCCCGCTAAATTACGTGTTGTTTAATTGTAACCTATGAATTAGTGCAATACCTTCATGAATGTTTACAATGTGTACAATACCTTCATGAATGTTTACAATGTGTACAATACCTTCATGAATGTTTACAATGTGTACAATACCTTCATGAATGTTTACAATGTGTACAATACCTTCATGAATGTTTACAATGTGTACAATACCTTCATGAATGTTTACAATGTGTACAATACCTTCATGAATGTTTACAATGTGTACAATACCTTCATGAATGTTTACAATGTGTACAATACCTTCATGAATGTTTACAATGTGTACAATACCTTCATGAATGTTTACAATGTGTACAATACCTTCATGAATGTTTACAATGTGTACAATACCTTCATGAATGTTTACAATGTGTACAATACCTTCATGATTGTCAAACTAAGAATACTTAAAAACATAGTTCGTCATAGTTTTCAGAACTTCTATTGACTCTTTTTAACGTCTATTTCTATGTACAAACAATTTGATCAAGAAAGATCATAAGACCTTAATCGAGACTGAGATAAATCGTTTTATAAAATAGCTTCAAAAATTGTCAAAGAAATAGTTGGAAAAATATGGAATTATAACCCTTTTACAATTCATATTTATTTAATTAATAACTAATTAGTTTCATTAATCTAATGCCTCCATGCTTTCCTTTGCTATGTAGACACCGGAAATGCCGATATTAAAATGTGCTCTTATGTTTTAATTTTTTTTTAATTCCAAGTATCTATACGCTATCTCAGGATGTCTGCAATTTTTATTTTTTTCGTTTTTTTCCCTTTTTAAATTACAAAGTTCTATACCCTTTAAAAGGATGCGAGAATGCTGCACTGCACTTAAGCGACGGAAGGTAGCGGTGTGGTGTGATTTTTGTGTCCCTCGTATTCTTACACCCTTATCTTTCGTTACTCTGAGTTGAGTTAAAATATATATCATCGGCTGCTTCCTCCAAAGACTATGTATTTTCGAATAGACGAGAAAGTTCATTAACTAGAGGTTGCTTTATCTGCCACTTCAGGCACCTATTCACGCGTGTTCCCTGTGCTACGGTCGTGAATGTAAAAATGCGCAGAGTGGGGTTGACACTGTTCTGAAAGGTAAAAGGGGCGTGTATTTTATTACGCATCGCCAGCAAGCTTGAATGAAGAATACTTTTGGTTTTTATCTATCAACTTTTGGTACTTTTTAGGTTTCGTCTCTCCGCTAAATGCAAAATTGCACTTTTAAATTTGTTAACTAATTAATTTAAACATAAAATTTTAAGTAATTGTTGAGGGTTTTTCTATTTTTAAGCAAAATATTATTTCAAGCAATGAGTCTATGTTAATTAAAAATTATATTCTTTGATTTCCTCACCGTTATCAGCAAATCGGATTGCGTTGTCAGACTTTATTGAGAGTTTAAACAAAGCCCATCTGCCTCTCTAAGGACAAGTCTCGTTACTAATTGCGCCGGTTATAGATTCAAGTCAACTTGAGTCAAAGTTGAAAAACCAAGGCTGTAATGTTGTTGTATTGGCCACTGTAATCGAAATGGTAAATATCAAACGTTTAGGAGAGAGGTGATGAGGTGGAGTAGACATGTTTGTTGGCCATGTGCGGTGGAGTACCTTGTTAAGTGCTGCCACCTAGCGCCTTTTAAAGATAAAAGTTAATTCTCATGAATTAGAACTCTTCTATTTTTAAGACACAGGTGGCATCGTCGACGTTTACATACTGTACGACTCTACCAAAAAGCCCCCACTGAGGATGCTGGGAGGACTATTAAGTTGTCCCTCTCCATAGATGGCGGTACGGTACAGAGGCTTCGTTATAGGTACTGAAATTTCTACTCAATCTCATATGTCTCCTCCAAGTTAAACCCAATAACATCGAGTATGGCGAACTACGTTTAATATTAAATTAAAAATAACTGTGGCCGATCTGGTTCACGCCCATAGAGGTGCAATTATTAAACGAATGTATACTCGTTTTTTCTGTAGACTTTTCCTTTAAAAACTTGAACCTTTTTCGTGGAATACGTGTTAGAACTGAGTAGGTCTACTATTGGCTTATAGCTTTTAATCTGATAAATTTTACTTTTACCAACCAAATCACTTGAGTTTCTTATCGCACCTTACGTGTTACGTAGTTTTAGCTCGTTTAGTCGGTTTCCTCAAAAAATAATCTCGCATTTTCGGCATCTAAAAACAGTCAAAGTTTTTAAGCAATGGGTATGGCCTATTACGTTGTCATATGGATACTGTGCATTTTTGGTACGATTGTGGTTTACTCTCAAGATCAATGTAAGTCGTCTTTAATTAACATCGGTTTTTTTGTTAATTGATATGTTCAACTTATTTCTTCGTGTGGACTTTGAACTTAATTCTTCACGATGTTTCTGATAGGTTTGGTGTAAATTCGCTGGATGTTTTTTGAGCGATTTTGAGTTGAAAATGTTACTTCTGTGACATTTTCTCATGTGTCCGCGTTACTGTTTTCGAGTTATGATTTGATGAGTGTTTTAGGGATGACCCTTCAATTAAATTAGCCTCAATTATTGTCTTAATCAGTTTATTAATTAAATTTAAGGGTTCATCCGTAAAATACTTAAAAATGTTAATTTGAAAACAGTGTCCCTTGTGTCAAACAAAATGGAGATAGAAGTTACATTTTCAACTCAAAATTGATTTCCCAAAGAACATTCTCCTTAATTTAGGCCAGACTTTTCAGAAACACGCCGTATAGTCTATTAAATCATGTTGAATAGTTTAAGTGGTATTTTAAATAGCGCGTATTAATACGAAGTTGAGAAAAACTGGACTACGAGGTATAATAGGCTAGTTTTGATTGTCTCTGATAGTCTAGTAAACTTATTTTTTTATTTAAAAAGGTTTTGAGTCTGAGCGCTAAAATGTTTATAGTATTTGGTTAATTTATTATTGTAAAATTACGGTATTATATAAATGGGTAATTTATGGTGGTCTATGGGTAAATTACCGGTAATTTATGCTGGTCTATGGGTAAATTACCGGTAATTTATGCTGGTCTATGGGTAAATTTCCGGTAATTTATGCTAGTATATGGGTAAATTACCAGTAATTTATGCTGGTCTATGGGTAATTACCGGTAATTTATGCAGGTCTATGGGTAAATTACCGGTAATTTATGCAGGTCTATGGGTAAATTACCGGTAATTTATGCAGGTCTATGGGTAAATTACCGGTGATTTATTCTGGTATATGGGTAAATTACCGGTAATTTATTCTGGTATATGGGTAAATTACCGGTAATTTATGCTGGTATATGGGTAAATTACCCAATTACATCTCTATATTCGACCCACTTACGTATGCTAATTTATTTAAATAACCTCTAAATGCATTGGTTGACATTTGGCGCGGCTAAGTAACAACCACTTGTCTATGATATAGGGTTAGATAAAACTTTTCCTACAGTTTTAGAAAACAGAAACAATTTTACGCGATGCCTAAAACCCCGAGATAAATTACGTAAATAAATTATTAATAAATTATAATGGTACAATCTAATCTTGAGTCCAATAAATGGATTGCAAAATTACGTTAAGAAAAAGATAATCGAGGTTTTTTTTTTATTCTGGGTAGAATTTTGGTTGAAAACATTGTGTTTTAGTAGACCTGGATTCGTAGATACCTGGAAATGTCAAGGAAATAAATTGTTGATAAAAATTCAGTAAAAACCCAGAAATGTTAATAATTTTAGTAAAATTCAGGGAAATATATTGTTGACTAAAAATTCAGGGAAACTTTTGGGAAATATTTAATTTTTAGCAAAATTCAGCGAAACCTCTGGAAAATTTATAAATTTTAGTAAAATTAGTGAAATTGAGGGGAAACTCGGGAAAATTTATAGTTTTTATTAAAATTGAGGGAAACCTTAGGAAAATTTATGAATTTTAGTAAAATTCAGGGAAGCCTCATAAAAATTTATGAATTTTAGTAAAATTTTATTTGAACCGTCCTTGTGTTGGGCTGAATGTTTTTGGAAGTTCAAATTTTCTTTGGGATTTTTAGTATTGGAAGCTTTTTGCCAAAGTCGGAATGGGCATATAGACGGCAAAGTTTGTTTCTACTTTATCGACAAAGAAACGAACTGGGACGATGCCAGAAGCAAATGCAGAATGCCCGATCAAAACCCTAACTCCGATTTGTTCTACTCCGATAAAAAAGAAGTTGCCGAGAAAGTTTTAAAGCAATTTACAAGTAGACCATTATAATCTCTATAGTCTGTTCCATTAATTACTTGCCAAGAGGCAACGCCAGTCGGATCCCGTGCTCACTACATGGTATAATTCATGAAAGCTCCTATAATATACTATATTTTTTCGATTTAGTTAGTCCAATTCTTTGTGTAGTTTAGCATCAAACTTATCAAAATTTAGTTGGCTATTTTATTAACAGAGATCACATTAGACTAGATTTGACCGAAATTGCGGAGTTTGCTCAGGATTTTTTAATTATATTATATCATTTAATTAATTTCCTCTAAATGTTCAAAGTAAAATCCAATTTATTATTTTTTTATTCAGATTTTTCTACATAGTTTAAGCCAAAATAGTATTATATATGAGCATGCATTTTTATTCCTATATTTTCCTATAAAAACATATGCTTTTTTCTCCCATAAAATCCTATAATTCCAGAAAAAAATTCCTTTTTTCCTAAGAGGAATTTAAATTTTTGACTGAGTTCCCTACCTTCCCCGCCCTTGTAGTGTTTGCTACTCTGATGAAATTAATGGAACGGTCTATGAGAAAAATTATTTAGTTTATATTGACAACTCTGAATAATTATTTGAACAATTAGACGACGGTACGAAAAAAAGTAAAAGATTTTGGACCGCGGCTTCCAAAGTTCACTCTATGGGCGATAGTTCGAAAGTTTATTGGCGTCGTTGTGGTATTCCGGATTGGTTAGTCAAAGTAAATGAACAGAAAACACAAAGAGATGATGGAAAAATAAAGCATCTTATGATTGAACTTCAAAATGAAAATGGTGTACCGAAATTACATCTTCATTTTGATCATCGTGACGCTTATCCATTATGTAGATATTCACCCAAGGAGGATCTAGCTTGCGCGTGAGTGTCTTCTAGTTCGTTTTCTCAGGAATACATACAGATAATTGGAATAATTGTGAGGTCATTTTCACTCAAGGTATCAAGGCCGATTTTGGGGGAGGAGCTAGACTAATCATTATCGTAAGTTCATAAGATATGTTCCTACCATAAGTTTGTTAATCTCTGGTCATGACAAACTGGAGCTTGTAATTTTGAAGTGAGTAAGTGAGTGAGGTAGGTCATAGATTCGAATGGTAAAGCGAGGGAGGCCTGGTGAGGCGCTGCTGTCAAAGGCTTAGTACAGACTAAATAGAATTAGGTGGAAGTCCTGCAAAATTAACCGTGTGTAGGACTTCAATTCGCGCTTCCGCCGTTTTCCCTCGAACTAGCTCGAGCTGTAAGTCTCTCAGTAGCATTACGAAGTATTGATAGTGTCATACTTATGGAAAATATCTTATGTTATTACGTATTTTCTCACGAAAATAGTTTTTCTCTGGCTGCGCGCGCATCTGACCTCGCGTTGCTACTTACCAACCAATGAAATCGCACTTAGAAAGACGCCATCAGGATTATTTTAAGGCGTGACGTATTGTAAGTTCTCAAGCCCGGCCCACAAAACCCGAATTCATTGAAATGAACATGACAGATATGGGCGCACAATTATTCCAATTAGCTGTATTTATTTCTGATCTACTACATATTTTTTGTGTGAAGCGAACTTAAAAACAATTCTATCTTTAGTCCACCGCAAATCATAACGTTAGAACCAACTACAGAGTCAGAAAATGAAACAACAACTACAGTTTCAGAAACTGGAACACCAACTACAGAATCAGAAACCGGAACTCCAACTACAGATTCAGAAACTGAAACACCAATTACAGAAACATTCACAACTATTGACTTAATTGGAGGATGTAATTCTACAATTATTGACGGGGTCTTTTGGCCTGCAATTCAGAATGGGACGGAGTTAGAACAAGCTTGCCCATTGGGCTATAATGGTTAGCATTTGCAAATGGTTAACAATCACAAATCCAAACAATACGAAGAAATACAAAAATTACCACTATCCAATGAAAACTATAGTTACTTGTAGCAAATAATCATTAAGTTAATTATCCTGAAAACTAATTAAGCTAATTAATATTAATTAAGGAACGGTTATAAGGGTCTGCGATGAAGATAACGAAAGAGATCCGTTTAAACCTAATTACGATAATTGTACATTTAATTGGATTTACTTTGACCAGGTATGTTCATTTTTCTGTCAGCATTGGTTTTAAATTTAAAACCTCATTAGCAATTCTGTACTCAGGAAGATAATAGTGCAGATGTTATGCAACAATTAGTGAACGCTACCGAAAATTATTCTTTATTAAATTTTGGTCACTTGAAAGCTCTGCAACATACAATTAATAAATTAGTTGAAAAACTGAAAGGTGAATTAAATAACATAACCGTAGATGAAAGAGGCGCGTGGGCCCGGACGTTTTTACAATACATGTTAGACATTTGGGGAAACATTTTCAACGAAAAGAAAACGACTTTGTGGCAAACAACTGACCAAGTAATTGCTTTTTATCATATCGCCCACCTTGGTCGTGTTAACAAGTTTATTTTAAATTTTAATTCAATAGAAAACAGAGATAGTTGGAACTGCAGTCAACGCTATGAAATCAATTGAAGACGTTGGCAGAATTATGGCTTGTAATTTAAACGAGACTGGCACAGTCCGAAGTCCTTTCATATGTAGGTTTTTTTTACTCGATATTTGCAAGAAGTGATATCTAGTTTACTAGAGAGAAGGTATAAATTCGACACATTTCTAACTTTATCTCCAGTCGAAAAGTAGGTCCGGAGTTAATCCCCGACTCTAAATTACAACCAGCATATCATTGGTTCTTGAAAACTGACGTCAGCGCGACGCGAATGACGAAAATTACAGTCATATTTTCCGACTGAGGAGAGGTGAAATAGCCCAGTGGCCTCCTTTTACGTCCCCCTTGTATTTTGAAAGGGGGACTGGGACTATGGCACACAAATATTTAGGCATCTTATATATTCTCCCTAGTAAACTGGATATCGCTTCTTGATTTGTGTATGTTTCTTGGCGCCATAACTGTTGTAGATTAAGTTGGTATGTCCTCTGTAGTTTTTGTGAGAATTTTGAATGTACGCTACGTTTCATGACGCTGTTAGTTACGTTTTGGTGTCAATAAGTGTATTTTTAATTAGCAGTTTCTTACACTTAATTGATCGTTAACTAGTTGTTAGAACATTCAATTTGACAAATTCAATGGAAGGAATTACTCTGCATGTGGGTGATCAACGAATTACACTACCTAAATTTCTAACCGAAAAGGTAGAAAAATGCGGGATAGGTTCTGTAAATGAATTTGGATCTGTGGGCGTGGCAATCCAGTATACGAACATCGCATCCAAACTGATACGTTCTGCGTAGGTCAATTGAAAACAATTTAAATTCACGACAGTACTTACAGCGTTTTACCGTATAATTCGATTTTAGTGAAAAGGGAATTGAATTTTCATCTGAGGTGATTGGCTTCTCGGTTCAACCCAACCAGGCAGGATACGTTATGCCTCCTACACAACGAGTTACTATTGAGATTCCAATCGCAAAACCAGACAATAATCGTACTAGAGTTTGTACATATTGGAATTTTTTAACGTAAGCTAACTATACATACCAAGAAGTGATATCTAGTTTACTAGGGAGAAGTTTTAAGTATTCGCGCGCTATAGTCCCAGTCCCCCTTTCAAAATACAAGGGGGGACGTAAAAGGAGGCTGGGCTATTTCGCCTCTCCTCAGTCGGAAAATATGACTGTAATTTTCGTCATTCGCGTCGCGCTGACGTGAGTTTTCAAGAACCAATGAGATGCTGGTAGTAATTTAGAGGTGGGGATTAACTCCCTAATAAACTAGATATCACTTCTTGACATACTTAAACTTTCGCGACATCTATAGGCATCGAGGAATTGAAAGATTATTTTATTTAGGAATAAATGGGACCGCATGGGATGCAAAACAAAGGATGGCTTTTCTAACAACACGTACCTCGTTTGCGAGTGCAGACATCTGACAAATTTTGGCGCGATTATCGTGAATAAAACTGAAAGTGAAACTGGATCTGGTTGTATAGACAATTGCGTAAGCAGCGAAACTTGCTTATCCGAAGACGTGGCAGGCGTTCATTGGCCCGAATTGCAAGGTGGAAAAAATGATACGCAAGAATGTCCCGCTGGTTTCATTGGTTAGTAAATTACAGTAAGTCAGCTTAATAACACCCGATTTCACTTGAAATTATATCGTTTTTAGGAAACGCCACTTGGGGTTGTTATCTCAATGGGGATCGAATTACCAATCTCCCAAATTATGAAAATTGCGTGAAGAGGAATTGGATCTCCGACGCTGTAGTAAGCATTTCGGCAATGAGCATGTATGAGGAGGAGACTCGGAGAGACTAAGTTCTTCGTTAGCCCCGCCCCTCTTTCAAAACCGGTTACACATGCGCAATCGGCGCAACAGAGAGGGTAAAAGTAATTGGAGAAGTTTGATCTCTGAGCGTGTGAACCTCTAACCCTCTTTTCGTGTTTACCCTTTTTGAATTTCCTTCTTAACGGATCACGTGACGTCTGACTCCTAGGCTGTGCGCCGAGATGCGCGTAAGAGAGATATCGGGCCGTGCCGTTATAGTTACCTTCCCTCTTTAACTCTCCTTCTTATACATGCTCACTGGTGGCATTTTCGTCTTTAGCTCAATTCAGATCGATATTTTTAATTGATTGGTTGATTATAGGAAGGTAAAGACAGTATCAATGGTTCGCTTGATTTGGCCGAAGCTACGGAAAAGAATGAAATTGAGAATGTTGATGACTTAAATGTTTTGAGAAACAAAACGAAACATTTAGTTGCTAAGTTCAACGAAGAATTCGATAACTTATCCGCTGAAGATAAGGAAAAACTGGCAGGCACGTTTTTGCAATCAATGTTAAACATTTGGAGTAACTGCCTTGATGAAGGCAGAAATTCCGCGTGGAACAATGTCACTGAGAAAACTGTAAGTGGCTCATTAGAAGCACCAGGGATAGATTTAATTTTAGAAGTAGGAATGGAGAACGGTTAGTATTTACTCCAGTCCGACTCATAGCCCAGTACAGATCCCCTCCCTCCAACACGTAACGAAAAGTTTAAATTATCTTATTGGCTCACTTAAACTGCGTTTTGATAACGTTGCTGACGGGGACGGCAAAAAATACGTAATCCCTTTTTACCTCTGTCGCTATGACCCGCCTCTTCTTTCATACCCCCCGTCCCGGGGAAGGGGGTCCGGGACATTGACGCGCACCCAGATTACTCTGTTCTCCATTCCTACATCTAAAATTAAATCTATCCGTGGAAGCACTTAAAAAAGTTGACTGAATATTTAATATGCAAATTCAGGCTATCGTTGAAACCGCCGTTGAAGCAATGAAACAGATTGAAGACGTGGGTAGGACATTCGCGTGTCACGCAAATGAAAATTCTGCTGAAGGAAAGAACATAAGTGAGTTCCGCAATTTTTATTTCGAAGAGATTTATTCTATAATCTTAATTAATTTTCCAATTAGTCGTCAGAACATTCAAATTGGAAAACACTGAAAAAAATATTACGTTTGAGTCTTCGGACCAATTGGTAGTACCCGAATTGGTATTTACAGAGATTGAAAACTGCACAAACGGTTTCCAAAAAATGGGTGTTGGAGTCGAATATAAAAATATTGCGTACAAACTATTACCTCGAGAGTAAGTTCAACCATAATCCCGTCATATTTTCCATAAGTATGGTATTATTCGAGGAGAAACTATTAAAGGAAAAGTTTCAGGGTTGTCAGAAATTTGATATTAGAGCATCTGCTGTATCATTCAGGTTTGGTACTGAATGATCAGTGAATCGAACAGAATTCTACAAGCTTTTCAGTGTGTGGTTAGATAGCGGTTGAATTGAACACGTCACGTGACAAATGACTGGCAACGCTTGTCTGCAAAGCCCCATACTTACGTATTATAGGGTTTAAGATCATAAGTTGTTGCAATACCTTCCTAGGAACCGTAAAATCGAGAATATATCAGCCACTGTCATCGGATTTAGTTTAACGTCGAACCAAGAAACTTTTAAGTTACCATCTGGAAAATTCGTAAAAATCACTCAAAGATTGGATGCAACTAATGATAACGACTCTTCAAGAGTCTGTTCTTTTTGGGATTTTGCGAAGTAGGTGAATTCTTCCTTACATAAGCTCCAGTTTGTAACCATTGACAAACTTATAAGGAACATATCTTATGAGCTTATGATTTTATTTATGTATTATAAACTTGATTTTAGAAATAAATGGAGTTCTGAAGGCTGCGAGAAAGATCGTTTCGAGTCCAACGAAACTCACGTTGTTTGCTATTGCGACCATTTGACCAATTTCGCCTCTTTAATTATTCATCGTGTATGTATTTAAACACTTTTATGTTTAAATTAAAGGGACATTTCGGGCTAGAATTGTTTCTTTTAAGTGCTTTGAAATTTTAATTTTTAATTTAAATGTGTTATAGGATCTCAAGGTTCCAGAGTCGAAAGTTCTTACTGCGTCTTGGTGAGACCTACATCGGTTGTACTTGTTCGGCAATATGTCTCATATTTACCATTGCCTGTCTTACAGGATTCCAGTAAGTTTATAATTATCATTTAATCGTAATTAATAATTGCAATTAAAGCTTTTAATGAATTTTTTTCCATTAGGGAACTTCGTTGTCGACGGAATACAATAACTACAAATCTATGCTGCACTTTGTTAGCTCTGAATCTATTGGTATTGTTCGGGCTAACTCGCGACGAAAAATGGGAACCGGTCAGTTTTAGAAGAAGATTTTTCCATGTATTTTCAAATTAACTATCCATAATTAAATTTACAGAAGGGACTATGCCTTGGAATTGCAATTGGTCTCCATTACACATTATTGTCTTCTTTCGCTTGGATGTTGATGGAAGGTTACTTGCTGTACCAAATGATTGTCGTGGTTTTCAGCGAAGTACTTAACATCAAAATGAGGTGGTTCTATTTACTCGGATATGGTAAGTACAGAAGCTTCTAACTTGAACCATACCAGAAATATAGCAGAAGTATATAATACTTCTTTTCTTCGAGAGAAGTGTACTTGTACACAAAGCGGGGTAATTCGTAATTGTAACATGATTCTTCCCCAACAACATCCCTTAACATTTATTATAGCAAGGTTACTAAACCGAATCATGCATGCACATACGCCATTTTAAATAGTTCCCCTCATCATTACTATATCTATTAGCGCTGCTTAACTATTTGCCAAGGCGCATGCGTGTGCTTGCACGTTTTGTCCCGCGTCAAGACAATTAAGGTTTGTGCCTACTTGATTGCTGAGGATTTAGTATTACCAAACAGTTATAGAATTCACTCTAACACGGTGCGATGGGCCCATCTGAAGTTTGATGCGCGGAATAGCTAACCAAAAGGGTAGTTCCCTCTCCTGGGAAGAATCATGTTACAAAACTAAAGTATTAAGAGGATACAGAGTGTCATACTTCTTCTAATATCCCCTTCTGATAGTAGTACTTAGGACGTACCTTCAAAACTATACTCTTTTAATAGGTTTTCCATTAATCGTCGTAATCGTATCTCTTGGAGTTAAGCATCGCCGCTATGTTAGCTCAGAACGGTGAGCTCATTTAATTATATTTCTAAATAGCTTCCAATTAAGTACTAAAATTATTAATTCTTATTTGTCGTTCAGGTGTTGGTTAGCTATTGAAGACGGTATTATTTGGAGTTTTCTTGGACCTGCCTTAGCGATTATTTTTGTAAGTTAAGTGTTTTCTGATTAAACCATAATGTATTTAGTGATATCATTTGCTCAGGTGAACGCGGTGGTCTTCGTTTGCGCTATGAAAGCTGCTTCAGAAGTACGCAAAAAGAAATTGCACAATTCGCAAACCCTTGCAGTGTAAGTATTTGAACGCAATAGACCATTTCATAAACAGGGAGCCCAGCGGTCCTATAATATCCTATATTTTCCTATAAAAATACATAATTTCTCCTCTAAAATCCTATATTTTCCTGTAAATCCTATAAATCCTATATTTTCCTATAGAATCCTATATTTTCCTATAGAATCCTATATTTTCCAATAAAATCCTAAATTTTTCTACAAAAAATCTATACTTTTCTACAAAAATTCTATACTTTTCTACAAAATCCTATATTTTCCTATAAAAATCCTATATTTTCCTATAAAAAATCCTATATTTTCCTATAAAAAATCCTTTAATTTTTCTATAAGATCCTATGTTTTCCTATAAAAACACACAATTTCTCCTATAAAATCCTATAATCCAGGAAAAAGTTTCCTATTTTCCTTTAAGGAATTTAATATTTTGGCTGGGCTCCCTGATCTATAACTTACTGTTTTCACAAATCCGTTTTGTAGTGGTTGGTTAAAGGGTTCTTTCTCAACGATGTGCCTGCTCGGACTTACGTGGGTCATTGGTTACTTCTACTTCTCAAAAGCTACAGAGTGGGTCTTATACGTGTTTACCATTTTAAACTCTTTACAGGTAACTTTAAGCGCCCTTATTATAGCATAACTATAGCAGTAGAGAAGCCCATTTTTTTAAGCCTTTGCTTTGAATTTTAGGGCGTATTTATCTTCGTGTTCCACGTTGTCTTGAACGAAAAGACAAGAAGTACCATTGTCAGAATGATGAAGACAAGAACTGGATCCAATATGGTAAAATCAGTTAGCCATTATAAAGAAATGGATGTACCAACATGTTCAGTAATGAATAAGGGTTGATTACACGTTCGACGATGGTGAGGACATCGTAATAATGTTATGTACTACCAAAGTTGTTGAGTTTAACACCGGCTTTAGGCCACGTGTTCTGGTTAGACTATGCATATTGTCTATATTGAAGGAGAGGACCGCTAACGAAGAATATAATAAAAATATTTATGAAAGGTCGTACTGTTTTGTCATGGTTTTGTAAACGTTCCACACTATATTTCATTCTGGATAAAAATATAATTAAATATTTAAATACAGAATACTATCTTATACTAGCATTTAAATTCATAGCATTATTTACAATAGACACGTAAGTTCATAAGATATGTTCCATAAGTTTGTTAATCTCTGGTTACGAACTTTAGCTTGTAATTTTGAAGTGAGTGAGGTAGGTCATAGATTCGAGGTAAAGTGAGGGAGGCCTGGTGGTGAGGCGCTTTCAAAAGCTAAGTACAGACTAAGTAGGAACTAAGATGGAAGTCCTAGCTGCAAAATTAACCACCGAGTGTAGGACTTCAATTGACTCGCTTCCGTCGTTGTCCCTCGAACTAGCTCGAGCTGTAAGTCTCTCAGTAGCATTACGAAGTATAGAAGTGTCATACTTATGAAACATATCTTATAAACTTATGGTATACGACTCGGTATGAAGCCTACACGTTCAAACACCGGTCATGAGTTAATATGTTTATCGCGCCATCTATGATAAATTCCTCCAACTTTAATGTCCAACAAAGTTGTGTGTGTGTTGTCTTCATATTGTACAACGCAATACTTAAGGACTTTCAAGTCCTTAAAATCATACTACTCTCTATTTTTAGTCGGCCACATCAGCGAAGACAACAAGAACATTTATTGGAGGATCGTTTCTTTCGTCCAATAGTAAAAGGTCATCAGGGTCATCGATGTCAAGTAATATTAGTTCCAGGATCCCTGTGTCCTAGACAAATGTCAACGTTGAGGTCGGCATCGTGAAACCGTTTTCAAGTTACGAACAAATTAACTTGTTAGAACAGTATTGTAGATCTCCGAGATGTAATCCATGTAATTTAATGCATTTGGGACTTGTTACCCCACCTATTTTAGTGAAAACTAATTTAATTTTAAACTTGTTTAATATTAATTTATGTGCAACGTATTAATGTAATATAAATTTTGTTGTTGATATAAATGTTTCGTCAACAAAGACGGGTATTTACGCCATGTTAAGCATATAACCATGAGATTAATGGTTTTGTAGTTAACTTGTTGTATCCTTATAAAGGTATCATGGTGGGAGTTATGGGTATTGAAGTGTTCCCCAATATACAGGGTGTTTTTGATAAGTCTGGTATAAATTAAGGGGGATGTTCTTTTAAGCGATTTTGAGTCGAAAATGTAACTTCTATGGCCACTGTTTTCAAGTTAAGATTGTCCAGAGTATTTTATGGATGGTCCCTTGAATTCAATTAAGAAACTGAAAGCCAATGATTGCTAATTTAACTAAGGGGTCATCCATAAACCACTGAAGTTAATCAAGCTTCGACAAAGAATACTTTTCGTTTAAGTATATGAACTTTTGGTAGAGTCACATGGGGCTTTTTATCTTAAAACCGTAAAAAATAATGTTCTCCTATTCACATTTAAAACATTTTTGAAATTCGAGGTGTGTTTTTTATTACGTTTGTAGCAAACGGTGGGTTCTTAACGCATTTGAGATTACAAAGATAGGTCGTTCAAAGTTTGCGTTAGGGTTAATTTTACCGCGCAGTGTTTGACGTGGTTTTCGTGAGTTAAGTGAAAACGGTGATAAATTGTTATTGAAACCTTGAATTCGAGAAAAAATATAGAAGAATTCATGACTCATTGAACTGGTAAGAGCTTTATTTAAATAAATTATTTATAAATATTGGGAAATATAACATAATAAAATAAAATGAATTATTTTAGGAGTTTTTGGATACCCTTTTAAAATGGAGACGGAAAGGCCCAATTTGATTAGACCAGGTAGTATTTATTAATGTTTTTAAAACAACGCTTGCTAGTATTTTTAACGTATTACAACAATTTTCTACAGAAGAAAACCCGGCCTTCAATGGTCTGGTCTACGAACCAGTTACGTTTCGAAAATTCGCCCATCAACCAGACTACGAGACATTGTTGACTAGATTAGCCGAAACCAGTGTTCCGGAACCGACTCTAGCAAAGCAACTGCTCAAAGTAGAAGCGTTACCCACAACATACTTCTTCGCGCAATTTTCCAAACTTGCCTACGAAAAACACATATTCCTCGAAACACGATTTACATTACCCGCCAAAGCTAAAAAGCTATGTTTCCCCGAAGGTTGGATGGCATTAACAAGCGCTCAAAGCAACAAATTCGGTCCTATGTATTACTTCTATTCGATGGTATTTTATAGCAGACAAGCTAGGCAAATTATAATCGCCATTAGGGGTACTAAATTCTCCCTGGGTTCATTTAAAACCGACCAAGAAATGATTCTAAGGAACAGATACACACCGCAATTGAGTTCAACTTGTACACTAGTTCATACAATCGCTAACGCAGTTCAAAAAATGGAGGAAAGGGAGCGTCAACTTGGGAAGAAGTTACC
This sequence comes from Phalangium opilio, assembly GCA_019434445.1. Classification (NCBI taxonomy): domain Eukaryota; kingdom Metazoa; phylum Arthropoda; class Arachnida; order Opiliones; family Phalangiidae; genus Phalangium; species Phalangium opilio. Next base: position 21,760 of record JAEQBA010003800.1, read on the forward strand.
AAGATGGGAGATTATGTTAACTGGACATTCTATAGGAGGTTGGTTAGCCCAGGTCGCTACGTTAAGCCTTAAGTACTTGGAATTAGACAATAAACAATTCACCAAGCGCAGCGATGCATTTGAGACCTTTCATCCGCATACTGAAGTCTTTGAAAGTCCAGGATGTATGGAAATGTTTAGAAAAATTGCCCGTGACCATGGCTTCGCGATTAACCTGAAAGATTTCGATATAACTACTTACCTATCAGCTCCAAACTTAATTAACTGTTGTAATAATCACATTGGGAAAATGTTTCGTTTGTATCCTGAGTTTAGTGACTGGGGATTTCACATTACTAGTAATTACACCATGAACTCTCATAAAATGGAGGCAATTCTTAATTGTTTCGACTTCAAAACTGAGTTACCCTTTGAGGACGACAATGGAAATGTGAAAATGAAAAAGGTTATAAAATGGCCTTCGAGGCCGGACATCTTAACAACGAGTGAAGACATCGAGGAATATTCCAAAACTGTGAAAGAATACCGTCCAGAAAATGACTGCGTCAACTTTTCAAAGGATGGGCTTATCTATTACCAAACGAAGGCGGAGCTGAGCCGTTTCAAATATTCATACGTCATTTTCACACAACGTGAACGGAAGATTCTGTACAGATTATACTGTTTAAGGAAGATTAACAGAGTCCTAATCCAAGATGATGACATCGATTACAAAATAAGCCTTATTGAAGTGGAAAAAAGAGCAGTTTACTTCAACATTAGAACCAACGAACTCCTAATTGATGATTACAATCACATACGACGATTGATATTGTATGCCAGGGCCTTGTTTCAATTAGACCCTGCGGCTACTCTAAATTGGAAATAAAGGCAAAGTATGAGTATCGTACAAACATTGGTAATATGCTGGGAGATAAATTTTACCAAGATTTATCCAAGGATTATGAAGATAAGATCATGTTAAATTGTGTTATGTTGTCTCCGCGAAAAACGTTTGATGAATTCGATTCATTTTTAAAAAATGACTTGTCCCTATTGCACATTGATGTGGATTATGGCTACACCTTCTTGGTAACCGCTTTAGTCCTCAAGAAGTTGATCGGATACTGGGGATTCGATTATAGAATTACCATGAAAGTCAAGGATTTCTTCTCAACCAGGAAGATGTTGTACTTGAAGGACGTCATCGAACCCTACCGAAGACCTCTTATTATCCTTGATTATAAGATGGTATCTGATGTTAAAGAAATTGAAGATCTATTGAAAATAATTAGTGGCATCGTGGGAGATAAATCCAGTTGCAAGGTTGTCTTAATTAGTCAAAAAACCATTCATCAGGAGATCAAGAATATTTCCGAGGCTGTCTTTGGAGACAAGTGCTTATCCATAAACCACGGTGGAGTTAATTGGATTGACTTATCCGAAACCGCTCAGAAACTTCTTTTACAAAAGAGGGTAATCTCCATTCAAAGTGGGCCTAGACACCCCTTGGAACGTTTCGCCACGAAAGAAGAACAACTCGAAATGATGATAAAACCGAGGGTCATTGCGCAGTTCTTGAAGGGTGAACACGTTACCATCGGTACTCCTTTAGATACAGTACCAGAAAATTACACAGCAAGAAGATTTGAACTGATCCCTGTACCATATGTCGAAGTACTTTCCAGTTTTGAAACGAATCAAGACGTTGACGTGACGATTCCCGAAATCGTAATTACAAAATGCTCAACTTTCTACACGCAACGACAAGTACTTGAAGATATGTTACCAAATCAACGAAGGTTGGTTATCACGGGGTATTCCGATATTGGAACATCTACGGTACTTAACGCCATCGGTAAGGGAATCAAGGCTGCTGCACCATTATCATGGATTATTCTAATACAGTTCCGCGATTGTATTGATGTACTGAAAGATTGGTTGAGGAAACCAGAGGACGCTCTAAAGGATAACAAAAACAATAAGTACTTATCGCCAACGAAGGTGGTCGCCTTTCTGAGTGATCATCTCTTGCCACGTAACCCGAATACCATCTTGAAGAACTCTTAGAAAGGCGGATGTTGGAATATGGAATATTAAGCGACGGTGGAGTTTCACTACTCTGGGACGGTTTCAACGACGTGCCTCAGGAATGCCACAATTTCATTTTAAAGATATTGAAAACTCTGCGTCAAACAAAAGTCGATAACATGGTTGTGACATCACGCCCTCATATTGCAAACAGATTATCTGTTGTTCTAGACGCTCCTCATTTGAAATTGATACCATTCACCGTAGACGATGCTCTAGATTGTCTAACAAGTTACTGGAAGGACCACTTCGGAATGGAAAGAGAGTACACGGAATTCCAACCATTTGCGGACGAATACATCCGTAATTCTGTTGATCAACATATCTACGGTGTACCATTCCATTGCCAGCTACTTGCGGATTATATGGTTGAAAATAAAAACAAGATTAAGGACTTGAAGGTATTTGAACATCGTAAAATCACCTTATTGGAGCTATACGAAAATTACATCGATTCACTTTTACCAATTGCGGATTACTTTGACGAAGGAAATTGCATTGTACGCATCAGGAACGTCATAGTTCAAAACCAAATTTACCAATACGCCTTGGAATTACTGGTTCCTGATCAAATAAGCTGCCTTTTCCCATATAAGATTGAGGATAGCGAATTAAAACTCATGGTACATTGCGAGATGTTGAGGACCGGTCTCTTACAACCTTCAAGGACATCCCCAACTTTTATCCATAGCGCCGTGGCCCAGTACTTTGTTTACCATTATTTCACTACGATATCCAAAGAGGAATGTCACAAATACGATGGTCAATTGAAAATGCTCTGCTTGGAAATACTACTTAACCCTGAATTGCGAATTATCAGAAAACATTTTGACGATAGCTACTACTTGAAATTAACTGACGGCCGATTTTCAAGTACAGATACTTTATGGAAAATGTACTGCTTCTTAGTTAGGTATAATTGGGAAGGTCACAAGAGACTAGTCCTGACCGACAAAATGGAATCTGCCGTTCATGTTATGTTAAAGGAAAATCTTCCCATGTATACTCATTTCATTGATCATCTTATCGGTTATGTCCCTGATAAGGAAACTATCAAATCATTTATGAATTTTGCTGATAATGATGGTTGGACCATTTTGAAATTGGAAAGTGAAAATCCGTCCGAAAATTATATTACTTTTCTGAGAGATAATAAGTTTTAAATGTAACATAAAAATCGTTGACACAAATGTAATTCTTAGTTTTGTTGAGTTATTAATATGTTGTTTAATTAATCCTGGGTTTAATTTTTTTAATTAAAATTTATTTTGGTTGATTGTTTGATGTTTTTTTTCTCTGTTTCGAAGCTAATAAAAATATTATACGCTTTTGAATTATTTTTTGCATTATTTAAATGTTCACACATAAGTTAATAAATTATTTATTTTCCATAAGTTTGACTCTGGTTACTGTTTCTTTGATAACGATTGATTCTGATTTGGTTTTAAACTATAATTACTTTGTTAATACCAAAATGACGTCAAAGTCCAAATTTTTCACTTATTAGCAATAGGTGGCGCTATTTTGTTTCAGATATTAACCAATAGAGTGGTACTGAGATGGGAGGAGCTACGGGGAGGTGACGTCAATATTGGTAGTCTAAATTGTGTGACGTCACGAGAAAGTACATATAGAGTGGTACTGAGAAGGGAGGAGCTACGGGAACGTGACGTCAATATTGGGGGTCTAAATTGTATTGCTTAAGCTGACTACTTCCAATATGGTCGCCAAAACCGAGG
>JAEQBA010003801.1:0-16639 GCA_019434445.1 Phalangium opilio
GCTCGATGGATACCTTCCAGTTCTGTCCGGAGAAAAAGCTCTCATAATATCGGACGTTCTTTTGGCTGTTTTCATGGGAGAGTTCTTGAGTGCCGATTTCGAGAACAAAGAATTCATCACCAGCAGCGGAGGATTTTACTTTTCGCAACACGAAGTTGACTTGGACTACTTACACCTCATTTACAACGCCTCTTGGATAAGAGGCTGTACGCAACTGTTGGAGAACACCAAACTGAGGTTGGTTTTTTATATGTCATAAAATTATTAGCGGGCTTGACTATAGTTTTATTACAGCATGGAACCGTTGTTCGAAATGCAAGTTAGGAAATTTCTGGATTCCAAGTTCAATCACTTCGCTGAACAGATAACGTGGAAGAGACCTCTGAAAAGCACAGTTGATTTGGACCTCAGTAGCGTCATCATTCCTTTCTACTCGCTGTTAATTCTGTTGTCGGGAACAGTAGCCGTTGTCATAACCGAAATATTTTTCAACTAATTAGCTTAAACCCTAAAAGTTTAATGCGTCTCACTCATTTGACTCGAAATTGGATTCTCCATTTTAATTTTCAATCAACACGATAATACGTTTTAAATTCACTGTATGAATACAAGTACTGCATTTCAGTACAATACAAAATTTGCACTGGATATGTGAGTGCAATCGGTATTATTTAACCAGTTGGGAAACAAAAAAAAACCACCTTTCTGAGGCATTTAATTACTGGTCATTAATGATAAGTAACTGCAGAAGTTAAAACTAATTAAAAATTCTTTTCACAATTAGTTTGGAGGCCGTGTTTTCTCGTTGTACTTCAAAGATATTCTTAGTTTTCCAGCACGACTCTTATTTTTGAAAGAATGGAAGCTCCGAAGTCGTAAGTTGTAACCCGATTACGATCGGACCTTCGGAGACCGCGATCTAGTTGCCGTAATTACACTCGGTTCTATTTAAGAACTTAAAACTATTCATTGTAACGTCACTAACGTGTATTTAACGTTCGGCTCACTATGATACTTCAATGCGCTTCAATGTCTCTTCGGAGAGTCCAAGATACATTTTTCTGCATCACATCTCTGTTTTTAAGCATTTACTTTTTGGTTTATTACGGGCAGAAAAATTGTCAATGAAATAAACAGCATTTAGTGTAATATGTCTTTCTACCTAGCAATATACAAAACAGCGTTTATCCTATATATAAATTTAGTATAGTTCAACTATCATGTTAACACCCATTTCAAATACTAATATCAAAAGATGCTCTTGGAATATCGAAATGAAATAGAGCTTTATAGCAATAACACTACTAAATGCATCGAGATTCTGAAAAACATTTCCAATATTTTCGTTATATATTGTGAAAAAAGAAAATAATGAGGTTTTGTAAGAATTCTCTACATACCAACATAAGGCAAAAATAGCAGGGAGTATGAACCAACAATTAGAAGCTGTAAGATTTCGTATATTTCATATATTATGAAAACTAGGTGCGGAACTTGTGAACAACTTTGCTCGGATTTTCACAATGCGAACAGGGTCACGACTATACACACACAGACGGACATAGATGTCAGGTGTAACACCTCTTTGTGACGTCATCGTCACTCGGAGAGGTGAAAAGCTAATCATATTCTTTGATAGCGACAACATTTTCAAATATAAAACGTACTTATTGATTTCAGAAATTTATCAATTATTATAAGTATGCTTAGGAAGTTAGGAGTCTTAAACTATTGATTCATAAAATCTTTTTTAAAAGAATGAAAATATTAAATTATTCTATGAAAGCACAAAGATCAAATTATACCAGAATGTAAAATGTATTTATAAAACTAGACCCAGCATTTTCTCAAATCCATACAGCTCGTACGTATATATCTTCCGCTGCCTTATGTTTAACAAAGTAATGAAGTGGTTCTAACTGGTTCTAGAGCAGGAACCAGACGGAATATTGCAATTGGTTACAGTTTTTAGTCCATATTATTAGGAACTATATTGAATATACTCTGCGTGCAAGTTGTCACATAAAAAATTATGATATGGCACGAATTTACTTTGGCAACAAGTGTAAAGATTTTTCCAAGTTTTCTCGTCTAGTTTTTTACCCCATGTAAAATTTATAGTATAACAATTAACTAGGGAAAGAACTAGTTCTAATGTTGCAATGGATTACCCTTATTATTCCAAAACATTAATAACTTGAAAGGCGTCACATGATAAATTAATGATATGGCACGAAGTTACTTTGGGAACAAACGAGTCAAGCTCAAAGATTTCGCCAAATTTTCTCCTCTAGTTTTATACCGCGTGTAAAATTATTTCGAGTAAAATTAAATTTGTGTAATAAACTTAATTAAAATTATAAGATAAACTAATTGATTTAAAAATGTATAATGAAATTAAAATGTATAGTTAATTGCACACATTTAAATATAAAATATGAAAGTATAACCAAAATCTTTAGAATTCTGAACAGAGAATAAATTGTAACCGAATAAATTCCGAATCATGTCTTTTAAACTGAAAATTTTAATATTTGTTGCTTCAGTCAATTAATTTTCTGCACTTATCATTTACTTACCTATAATAATTTCTAATTTCTGGCCCTTCGCGGGTTTGAAAAAGTGTCCTTGTTTGGCCGAGGATTGAGTATAGATGAAGTTTTTTAATGACTGTGAAGCAAAACTCGTTTTAGTTTGATTATTAAAAAGTATTGATAACGGCGTGTAAGTTAATAGACCTTTTTATAATTGCTCTGGGTTTAGCTTTCTTTATTTACAAACCTTTCACAATCAATTGTGTCCCTTTTAAAGGTACTACAGTCTATCACTACACTAGCCAGTAGCGAAAATTATCATTAATCACAAATTAACCCAATCAATAGCATTTCGGAGTTATACGCCTTTTGTTATGCCAGTTTTGTATACACATCGGTGGAGAAAGGTCTTTTGTTCTATTCCTGCGAAAGACGTTTAATGTTTGGACTTGTTTTGAGAATTTCATTCCTTTGATAAACCTTTTCATAACGAATACTAGCTCAATTGGCGCTGTCTCTACTGTAAAACTTTCGAAATTTAGCCTCTTAAGGAATTAAATATGTTATATTTAAATGCCTAGTTGCTACCTGGTTGATTAGAAGTTACCTATTCCGTAAACACGTTCAGGCAAGGGCTTTAGGAGGTGGTTGATCCGTGCTATTGCATTGTTATGAACGGAATTTATTTTGTGATTCATTGCTTTTTTAATTGTGTAGGCTCACTTCTCTCCTACACAATCATAGTGTTATTCAGGACCGTGGGAAACTATCTTGTCATAGGTTAGAATTTTTTTGGAAAAGTGTACAAGGGTTTTTATGACCTGTTAGAGAAATTCGGAACGTTATTATTTAACAGACTTGAAGATAACAAAGGATATTTTCACAATATAGAATCACTAGAAACCTTTTACACACCATGTTTTTTAATTGATTTATTACAAGTATTGTCCCTTATTTGCGGTGTTTATACCAAAAATCTATTTATAGACCACTCTTTTCTTGACAATTTATTTGACATAAAGCAAATCCAACGTTCTTTTATTATAAAATCGGAAAACTATTAACAGGCGTGTGTCCTAAAATGCATAGTGAGAAAAACATCCGTTAACTGGTAAGATCAAGCAATAAATCAGGCTATTGTTGAACGATTGAATAATGTGGGCGTGTCTATTAAGAAATTTCGTTAGGTTAAGGTAGCATTTTTTTGAAAAATGTACAAGGGTTTTTATGACCTGTTAGAGAAATTCGGAATGTTATTATTTAACAGACTTGAAGATAACAAAGGATATTTTCTCATTTGAGAATCTCCAGAAATGCTTTACACACCATGTTTTTTATTTATTACCCCAATAAAATTGTCCCTTATTTGCAGTGTTTATAACAAAATTCTATTTATAGGCCGCTCTTTTGTTGACAATTTATTTGACATAAAGCAAATCCAATGTTCTTTAGTTATAAAATCGGTAAACTATTAACAAGCGTGTGTCAGAAATGCATTGTGAGAAAGCATCTGGTGACTGATAAGAAATAAATCAGGCTATTGTTAAATTATTGAGGAATGTGGGCGTGCCTATTAAGAAATTTAGTAAAAAAGCGGCTGAGGAAATGATCAAAATACACAGTCGATCTTCAAACACCGAAAGATAAACATGGATCCTGAAACTCTTAGTACAACTTTGAACGAACTGACTATAAATAGACCTTGGCCGTTACGTTTGATATACGAGTTTTATTTCTACCTATGCGCCTATCTGCGAATAGATCCGATGTACGGACCTCAGACTCTACCACAACTCGTAGTACAGGCTGACTTAAATATCATTCAAGCCTGCCTCGACTTACTCGAATATATGAAAACAGTTGTTCGAACACCAGAGGACTGTACGACCATAGAAGAATTGGAAAACCTAAGGAATCTAATTCCTAGTCCCTTAAGAAATGAATACTCAGATCGCCTAGCGAAACGACAAGAAGAAATTGAGCGTGGTATACGGGAAGAGGAAGCCCAGATCACCGACTTCAACAACTCGCAATATGACAAAGAGATAGCCATGTTTTTAGCCCGAACGGACCAAGGACCCCCCGTAAAGGAGATAGTATTGAACGATACCTTAGAGAGGGAGAGCGGATCAGAAGAGGCGCTTTCTGACGATGATATCGATGTACAATGGGGAGGAGGAGAAACGGACCAGCCCATACCTATTGACAACGTACCTTCTTGCGAGATACTAGGTCAAAGTGAGAGATTTTACGAACATTTTAACATGTATGGTAGAGAGGTAGTTCTTAGAATTACTGAAGATCCCGTAGCCCGTGTATGTACCGTAACCAAATGCGTTCTTAGCAAGTATAGGCCTACAGACCACGTCCAAATTACTTTAAAGAGTGCGGCAAATATTTGTAGGTCCGAACTAGAATTATCTTTTCGAAGAGCAGATCAAGTCGACCCTAATATTCTTTTTGACCAGCTTAGTGTTATGCTTTATGATGACGAAATGGAATCATTTTTCCTAGGTCCTATTAAACTGATTTTTAGCATTGTAAGAATACCAATGGGTAAAGGGCGTTCTGTAGCCCGAGGGATTAAACCTTTTAATCTATTCTGTAAAGATAGACGAGGTATTGTACGCATAGTCAATTCAGATCATCTCTGTCAAGCCAGAGCCCTTTGTGTAGCTGTTTCTCATCGTGACCACATGAACAACAAAAACAACAAAGCGTTGAAAACCCATTAAGAATCAATATCTAAAGCTATAGATGAGAACAAAATGCAGAAAGAAGCTGCTTTAGAACTATGTCTTAATGCAGGAGTAAGAGTTAGTTAGTGTGGGACGGCTGAGTCTTTTGAAAGGTTCAAAGTTTATTTAAATCAATATTCGATTTTCGTCTACAAATTCGAAAATAGCGTCCCTATCTTGATTTTAGGCGAAAACGATCCCGATGATACTAGGCCCCGCCTCTTTTTATTGAATGAAAATAACCATTATAACGTTATTACAAATTTAAAACCCCTCTTCAACCACGACCGATTCTGTGAAAAGTGCCTTATCCCTTATTGGCGAATACAATCGCATAAATGTAATGACTTTTGCTTTAGTTGCATGAGACCCACTATCTGCCAAGGCCCCAAGATAGCTTGTGAGTCTTGTTTACGAAAATTCTTAGGCGATGAATGCTATCAAAGCCACTTAGCATCTTCAAGCAATAAAAAGCCGCTATGTGAGCGTCTTTTTCACTGTAAAGACTGTTTAAATATTATTGATTTTTCCCGAAGAACCGAGATGCATACGTGTGACGAGATATTTTGCCAGGTCTGTAAGAAATATCAGCCGAGCAATCACGTGTGTTATATGCAGGTTATCACAGACAAACCGCTGAAAGTTCCCTCCGTTAAGAAACCTAGACCTAATCAGCCAAACCTTATGTACATTTTCTTTGATATAGAATGCGTGCAAACGAAGGTATGTCAGGAAAGGTTAGGAGCCTACGAACACCAGGCTATCCTGTTAGTCAGTATAACCGTGTGCGAGCATTGTATAGATGACACGTCCCTAAATTTTAACTGTATTATGTGTAGTCAGTTTGGTAAGCGTAAACAACAATTTTCAGGCGGAAATCCAATAGCTTTATTTTTAGATTATTTAATGCAATTGCATGCCGTTAAGAACGTCATCATAATGTCTCACTATGGCAGTAATTATGATAATCAACTACTAATTCGAGAAATCATTAATAGGGATGAAAAATTCGTTCCGTCTTTGAAAATTAACGGAACTCGAATTTTAGAAATGAAATTGTTTAACTTACTATTCTTGGACTCCTATAATTTCATCCCTGTAGCCTTAGCAAAGTTTCCCGCCACTTTCGGTATACCCAATACTGCCAAAGGGTATTTTCCACATTTTTTATTCAATGTAATAGAACATAAATTTGATGTAAATAGACAGATTGAAACCAACTATGTTATAGAAACTAATCTGCCCCCTATCGAAGCTTATGGTTGTCAATATTTTACAAGGAAAAATTTAGATATCTTCTTAAAATGGCATAGCTCCGAAGATAGTAAAGATCGCGGTTTCGACTTCTTGAAGGAACTGAATTATTATTGTGAGAACGATACGGTTTTACTATTCCTAGGTTGTTTAACTTTTCGTACACTACTCTTTAAAGTAACGGGTGTAGATCCATTTAATTGTGGCGCAATTACTCTTCCCGGCGTTTGCTCTCACGTGTTTCGCCGAAATTATCTTAAACCCGATACTATAGGTATCATACCGGCTAATTACTACAGACTTAGCGAAAATCAGTCTATAGGGGCTATAGAATGGTTAGAGTGGACCGCCCAAAAAAGAAATATATCTATCCAATCCTCCTTTAGAGGGAAAGAAACCAGAATACAAAAACTTAGAGTAGACGGATTTTGTGAAATCAACAAAGAAATATTCGAGTACTGGGGGTGTTTCTATCATGGGTGTAAAATACACTTTCCTTTAAACAGAAACAAGCCGTTGCATGGAGACCCTGCTCAGACTTTGAATTCTAGATATATTAGTAGCATGAACATGTTAGCCAAATTTGAATCCCTCAATTATAAAGTGAATGTCAAGTGGGAATGTGACTGGCAGAAAAAAAAAGTAAATAAACCCGAAATAATGGAGTTTTTAAAATGTAACGATATACGGCAAAAAATAGTGAAAAGATTAGACCCCCGTGATGCATTCTTCGGGGGGAGATGTTGCGCAACGAAACTATACCATAAAACAACAGGATCAGAGCGCATTCATTACGTCGATTTCACAAGTTTATACCCTTTCATTAACAAAACATCCAAGATACCTATAGGACATCCTGAAATCATATTAGATAACTTTCCTGACATATTTTCGTTTGATGGTCTTCTAAAATGCGACGTTTTACCGGCCCAAAACCTGATTCATCCCGTTCTGCCCGCTCGTATTAATGGAAAATTAACATTTCCGTTATGCTACACATGTTGTAAAACCCAGTTTCAAGGTGATTGCCAACATATTCCTGAAAAAAGAGAATTGAGAGGCACATGGGTAGTCGACGAGTTACGTCATGCAGTAGAGAATGGTTACACAATCACACGAATGTACGAGGCTTGGTCATACAATGTGGCACAGTACGACCCCAAAACAGAACAGGGAGGACTGTTTAAAAATTATGTTAATACCTTTTTAGAGTATAAAACCCTAGCTAGCGGCTTTCCAGCAGATTGCCAGACTCAAGAAGATAAGGAGAACTATGTCAAAAGCTTCAAAGACGAAGAGGGTGTAGAACTGGATATCACTAAAGTAGAGAAAAACGAAGGTCTCAGATGTCTTAGCAAACTTATGCTTAACTCTTTTTGGGGTAAATTTGGCCAAAAAAACAAGACACACCTCTACCGAAATAATCAAAGATGCCCACAAATTATACGCACTAATATTAAATCCTGATATAGAGGTTAAAAGTCTATTAACAATTAACGAAAACACAGTACTCGTAAAATACGAACACATTCTCGAAAACGAGATTGTGCACAAACATACAAACGTAGTTATCGCCTGTTACACAACAGCTATGGCGCGATTACATTTACTAAAACATCTTGAAAAGGTCGGTGACCTTTGTTTTTATTATGACACTGATAGTTTAGTCTACCTCTCACCAGACGGTGCTCATTTGCTACCCACAGGCGATTATTTGGGGCAACTTAAAAATGAGTTAGAACCTTATGGACAAGATGCGTATATTTGTGAATGGGGTAGTGCTGGACCAAAGAACTATTCTATGGACATTCTCGACCCTAAAACAGGCTCTAAAACCAACATAATTAAAGTTAAAGGATTTTATTTAAACGCCTCTACTGAAAATTATATAAATTTTGAAACAATGAAGAATCTACTGGGGGTAAACAATGAAGGTGAACCTCTACTGAACTCGGTTCAAGTTCCTATTGGCCCACAAATCAGACGTCTTCCAGATCATACTCTGATCACTATCACTCAGACTAAAACATATCAGGTCGTAGTGGATAAAGTTAGAATACTTCCTGATTATAAAACTGCCCCATACGGTTATATTAACTAGAATCATTGACTTTTTTAACATAAGTTACTTGTATATATTTTAGACACCCAGTATCAGTATTTTAATTAATATTTAAAGTATAATTTTTGGTAATATTTTTGTATTTCAACTATTAACATGTAACAACATTTTAACGAATACGCAGCGATTTTAGTAATATTTGTGCATTTAGTAAGCTTTTTTTAATTAGTATATATTAGCACTTTAGTTTAAAAATTAGTATTGAATTGTTTTGTATAAGTGTAATTTTTTGATGATAATTATCGTAACGTTTTTTAGTAATATTTTCATATTTTTATCCTTAATCGTATATCAGTATTTTAGCGTGTATGAACATTTTAGTTTAATAACTACCTAATTGTGCTTATTCGCCGTGTATTCTATGTAATTCGTATTTTCTGATGTTTTATTAGTATTATTTTGCATTTTTGTAAATTTGTTTGTTATTTAAAACCATTGTAATTCGTATTTTCTAATGATGTTCTTTAGTAATGATTGCCCATTTTAACTGTATATCAATATTTTAGCGCGTAGGAAAATATATAATTTTTAGTCAATCCTATATGTTTGCTTAGTTTAATAACTACCTAATTGTGCTTATTCTATGTAATTCGTATTTTCTGATGTTTTATTAGTAATATTTTGCATTTTAGTAAATTTGTTTGTTATCAAAACTAGCGTAAATCGCCGTTTCTGACTTTTTAACAGTATTTCTTAATTTAACTACTTACCAAATACCAAATTGTGTAAAAACTGTCGTAATTCCCCTTTTATGATATTAAAATGCACTATTGTTCTAAACTTCTATTTCGTTTACTAACTATAACACCCTATTGTAGTACCGCGTCGTAGCTTAATTTTCAATAAAGTTCTTTAGTATAACATAAGCCTACATGGAGAGACCTTAAAATCATACACAGAACAACATTACAGGATGGTGTAGAAAGGGCCTACTGAACCTATACAAATCATGCCCTAAATGAACGTAATATCCTAAAGATACACCTAATAATAACAAAACAAAACATGATTACACCTAGAACCGCGTGTAATTTGTACCCTTTTTCAATGTAAACCATATCTCAATTAAAACTAGTTCTTTAGTATAACATAAGCCTACACGGAGAGACTTCAAAATCATACAGAGAATAGCATTACAGGATGGTGTAGAAAGGGTTTACTTGAACTTATAGAATTACCAATAAATCATATCCTAAATGTACACAATATCCTAAAGATTTACCTAATAATAACAATACAAAACACTAGTACACCTAGAACATCATCATAGTTTAGTTTGTACCTTTTGTAATGTAAACCTTATCTCACTTAAATCTAGTTCTTTAGTATAACATAATCATACATGGAGATAAATTAAAATCGTACAAAGAACAACATTACTGGAAGGGTAGATGCAGAAAGGGTCACTGAACCTATAGAATTACCAAGAAATCATCCACTAAATGTATACAATAGCCTAAAGATGCACCAAAATAACAACACTATGGACGCTGAATGCCTTCACCAAGTCACATGACGTCATACCAATACTCTAAAAATAAATTCAAATTTCCCGTCAACAACATCACGTGACACGTGACGTTGTCAATTCCTCCCAATCCCCCACCCCCTCAGGCATGATACACACTTGGCAAATAGTAATAGTCAACCAGATCTTCCGCCACAACTAGGGGGCATGACAATGGTTATGCCCCCCCCACCCCATCAAGCACTGCACAACCTAGAGGAAAGACATAGATAGAAAAGGGGGCAACAAATGGGGTGGGGGTAAACGCCTAGGGCTCCATATATGCCGCCTTTATACGGATATCTTATCCGTATACTGGCAGCTATACTCTCTTACCTATTACAGCGTGGTAGCGATAAAAAAGCGCGTATGCAGATGAATTACAGCCTAAAATTTTGTACGGGTAGTTTTAAGTTCATTTACTTCTGAGGAGAAAATCTGCGTGATGAATTTTAGGCAGATTTATATATAATGATAAATCATGAAAGAAATAAAATAGTTCAGATAACAGAAAAAGATAGCATCACTTGTTGTGGGGCCTTTGGGACTTGGGCTAAATATATTTTTGAAAGTGGACAAGCAAGTTTCACTCTTCGGTTCTCTTTGGGTACATTTTGGGTTTCTCAACCGAAGGTTTACGAATAACTAAACACGTGGACGTGGTCACGTGGTACTTTGCAGGCTTGTGTTATGTGATTTTAGAGTCGCGTACAAGTAAAGTGTCTCTCTGTTTAGAGAAGAATTAATTGTTGCAACTAATTGGAAGAATTATGGGTTTAATATAGTTTCTGGAAGGCTTCTGGTCTCTTCGCATGTATTTTGGAATTCCCTCGCAATATGTTAATATTGGACTAATTACACAAATTTAACATAATCCTGATTAAATAAAGGGTCGTTTAAATGAAAACTGGTTCCAAGCTTAATTTGAATTACCGCAGACATTTGTGAGATATCAAGGTTAGATTTATTACTTTAGGATCGCGAATCATTCTCAAATGAGAAAACCATAAGGATGCCAGCTAATCCACCTTATTCCCTATCGTCGGAAGTTGGGGCTATCTCGGGATTCGTAGAGAGGATTAACGGGAAGAATATCAAGAAATTCGTCGGTCGTATGCTACAGTAGCAGCCGACAGATGAATTTCTTCCCGTTCCTCTCCTCCACGAATCCCGAGATAAGACTATGTTCTGGCGATAGGGAATAAGGTGGATCATAAGTTAAGAAGATATGTTCCATAAGTATGAAACTTATGCTAGAGACTTACTTAGAGCTATCGCGAACGACGCTAGAATTGAGTGCACTCGGTTATTCAGTCTATCTTCCTATTTAGTCTTTGTTAAGCCTTTTCCAGAATCTATGACGTTTTGCCTGCGTCACTTCAAGACAAACTCTCAGTTACCAGTGACAAACTTATGGAACATACCTTATGAGCTCATGGTGGATAGAAAATACTAGTAAGAAATAATTCGTATTCATAATAAATTAGGCAAATTCAATCGTTTAAATAGTTTTAAAAGCCATAATTAATTACTCGAGACTCAATCGCCACTCAGTGCCTAGAGATGGAAAGTTCAAACCGAGAGCTTCGAACGGTATGAGTCGTAGGATTTAAAAGGATTGTAATAAATGCTGGCGCGATTTATCTATTATGAATAATTGAGGATCCTGCTTTTGTTTTCTATTATATTTTAACTCTGGAAGGTCAAGAAGTACAGTTCTAAATGAATAGACACAAAGGGTAGAAACATTTTGTTTCAATCGTATTAGAGAGTGTAATTTAAATATGGTTCAAATTACAAGGGAGGTTAATTTAAGGAACTTAGTCAATTTTAAAGCAAAATATTAAGTGGTTAAAATTATTTTCTTTTCAAGCCATTTTTTATTTTGAAATATCGATAAATTTAGGAATGAAAACACCGTTATAAAGAAATTTGTTATAAATAAGTAACACAACGTTATTGAAATACAATGCCGAACCAATTCTTCTCGAATTTCTTGGCAATATCATTCGTATTTAGCTTCTTTAAAATCTGTAGTCTTAATTTGATCTGTTCTAGCATCACAGAATTAATAAAGGTTTCTTTTATTGGGCTGTAATAACAAAACGCTTCAATAGTAGGAAAATTTCAGCGCAATCGCTCTTGTGAAAACTGTTTGCATCCGTCAAAATCACAAAAAAATCCAAATACTTCTAATATGTTAATTTCTTGCCTAGCTATGCTATTAAGCTGGCAACTAAATAATTACAATTAGCAGTTAGAAAAATGCTTTAAACTAATTAGTTAGCCAATTATTAAATTGACATAAACTAATTAAATCCAATAAGAAATAAGTCATTTATTTTTCAACTAATTAATTTCAATTACAAATTTCTAATTAATTACCTGTATAATTAAGGTCAAAAAATTAACCGTAAGTAAAAAATAACACCATGAAAGTGCCCATGGACTTCCTACTCCGCCTTTGGTTATGCATTTATTGTTTTCGATAAAGGGGTATGAAAGCCTAACATGTATTATTCTCGAGAAATGAGAAAAGCCTCGAAACTTCCATCATGCTAAATTTAGTTTCATTTCATCATTTTCTTGCCACTGTTCCTAAAACGGGCTCCGGAGTTTTAAATCCATGCGCACTGCTATTAATTCAAGAGGGAAAAATCATGATCGAAATACGGGAGTTACGATCTACGAAAGAGTCATAGTTTTCACTGTGAAACGGAGAGAGAGGAAAAAGTGGGTGGGTTAACAATTTTGTTCCCCCCTCACTACTGGTAGTGGGACGCATTCTCTCCCGTTTAGATGAAACTCGATTTTTTACTACAAATCGGCGAAAGAGATTAATTGAAAATCCAATTGGCTAATAAGCCAAAACTAAATCTAATTAATTTTAAAATAGATAAATGCCTTTCCGATGCACACTTATTTATTATAATTATTTCTCAATTAGCTCTAAATTAATTAAAATTCAATTACCATTTTCAATTAGTGAAAATGCCAATTAATTAGATTTTTAAATAGCTAACTAATTAATTAGCACAGCTCGGATTTCTTGTATCTCTTTCCCCCGAATAAAATCTTTGTTTAGCAACTATACTCAGAGTTTGAGCGGTATCTCTTTCCCCCGAGTAAAATCTTTGTTTAGCAACTATACTCAGAGTTTGAGCGAAATCTCAAGAATTCTCGGTTTGGAAATCATCAATATATTTTTGAAATTAACGTAACCAACGATTCATCATTTTCTGATTTAGGGTAAAAACTGACATACATTTCTCACGTAATTACCTTGATATTTCGGTGCTTCAGGAAAGTTGTGAGAGTCAACTAATAGAATAAATGGAAAATTTTCTTTAGTATTTTCTAACACTCAAAAAACTTACAAGTGGGGCCTTCACTGTCATTTCAACAGATACGTGGGGTCTTTTAAACAAAATTTTCAAATTTCATGTATATTATAATTTTATAGCTAAAATATTGATTATCAGAATGAAATTTAAGTAATCAGTCCTATTTCTAGCTTAACACTTAAGTTTTGAGCTAATTTCAGGTTTACAAGTGGGGACCTAAACCGTCTTCCAACCTTATATCTGGGGACATTTGTGTATAAATTATTAGTTTTTGAATTAGTGTCATTTCATTTCATATATTATAATCTTATAGTTAAAATATTGATTATCAGAATGAAATTTAAATAATCAGTCCTAATTCTAGCTTAACACTTAAGTTTTGAGCTAATTTCAGGTTTACAAGTGGGGACCTAAACCGTATTCCAACCTTATATCTGGGGGCATTTGTGTATAAATTATTAGTTTTTGAATTAGTGTCAAAGCCTATATGGTTCCATCAAGTATTTCAATTTCATTTTTCACACTCGATAAATTTACAAGTGGGGACCTTCACCGTCATTTCAACAGACAAGTGGGGTCTTTTAAACACACATTTTCTAATTTCATGTATATTTTAATTTTATAGTTTAAATATTGATTATTATAATGAAATTTAGGTAATTGGACCTTTTAAAGGCTTAACACTTAAGTTTTGAGCTGATTATAGATTTACAAGTGGGGACCTAAACCGTCTTCCAACCTTATATCTGGGGACATTTGTGTATAAATTATTAGGTTTTGAATTAGTGTCAAAGCCTATATGGTTCCATCAAGTATTTCAATTTCATTTTTCACACTCGATAAATTTACAAGTGGGGACCTTCACCGTCATTTCAACAGACAAGTGGGGTCTTTTAAACACACATTTTCAAATTTCATGTATATTATAATTTTATAGTTAAAATATTGATTATCAGAATGAAATTTAAGTAATCAGTGCTATTTCTAGCTTAACACTTAAGTTTTGAGCTAATTTCAGGTTTACAAGTGGGGACCTAAACCGTCTTCCAACCTTATATCTGGGGACATTTGTGTATAAATTATTAGGTTTTGAATTAGTGTCAAAGCCTATATGGTTCCATCAAGTATTTCAATTTCATATTTCACACTCGATAAATTTACAAGTGGGGACCTTCACCGTCATTTTAACAGACAAGTGGGGTCTTTTAAACACACATTTTCTAATTTCATGTATATTTTAATTTTATAGTTTAAATATTGATTATTATAATGAAATTTAGGTAATCGGACCTTTTATAGGCTTAACACTTAAGTTTTGAGCTGATTATAGATTTACAAGGGGGGACCTAAACCGTCTTCCAACCTTATATCTGGGGACATTTGTGTATAAATTATTAGGTTTTGAATTAGTGTCAAAGCCTATATTGTTCCATCAAGTATTTCAATTTCATTTTTCACACTCGATAAATTTACAAGTGGGGACCTTCACAGTCATTTCAACAGACAAGTGGGGTCTTTTAAACACACATTTTCAAATTTCATGTATATTATAATTTTATAGTTAAAATATTGATTATCAGAATGAAATTCAAGTAATCAGTGCTATTTCTAGCTTAACACTTAAGGTTTGAGCTAATTTCAGGTTTACAAGTGGGGACCTAAACCGTCTTCCAACCTTATATCTGGGGACATTTGTGTATAAATTATTAGTTTTTGAATTAGTGTCATTTCATTTCATATATTATAATCTTATAGTTAAAATATTGATTATCAGAATGAAATTTAAATAATCAGTCCTAATTCTAGCTTAACACTTAAGTTTTGAGCTAATTTCAGGTTTACAAGTGGGGACCTAAACCGTATTCCAACCTTATATCTGGGGCATTTGTGTATAAATTATTAGTTTTTGAATTAGTGTCAAAGCCTATATGGTTCCATCAAGTATTTCAATTTCATTTTTCACACTCGATAAATTTACAAGTGGGGACCTTCACCGTCATTTCAAAAGACAAGTGGGGTCTTTTAAACACACATTTTCTAATTTCATGTATATTTTAATTTTATAGTTTAAATATGATTATTATAATGAAATTTAGGTAATTGGACCTTTTAAAGGCTTAACACTTAAGTTTTGAGCTGATTATAGATTTACAAGTGGGGACCTAAACCGTCTTCCAACCTTATATCTGGGGACATTTGTGTATAAATTATTAGGTTTTGAATTAGTGTCAAAGCCTATATGGTTCCATCAAGTATTTCAATTTCATTTTTCACACTCGATAAATTTACAAGTGGGGACCTTCACCGTCATTTCAACAGACAAGTGGGGTCTTTTAAACACACATTTTCAAATTTCATGTATATTATAATTTTATAGTTAAAATATTGATTATCAGAATGAAATTTAAGTAATCAGTGCTATTTCTAGCTTAACACTTAAGTTTTGAGCTAATTTCAGGTTTACAAGTGGGGACCTAAACCGTCTTCCAACCTTATATCTGGGGACATTTGTGTATAAATTATTAGGTTTTTGAATTAGTGTCAAAGCCTATATGGTTCCATCAGTATTTCAATTTCATATTTCACACTCGATAAATTTACAAGTGGGGACCTTCACCGTCATTTTAACAGACAAGTGGGGTCTTTTAAACACACATTTTCTAATTTCATGTATATTTTAATTTTATAGTTTAAATATTGATTATTATAATGAAATTTAGGTAATCGGACCTTTTATAGGCTTAACACTTAAGTTTTGAGCTGATTATAGATTTACAAGGGGGACCTAAACCGTCTTCCAACCTTATATCTGGGGACATTTGTGTATAAATTATTAGGTTTTGAATTAGTGTCAAAGCCTATATGGTTCCATCAAGTATTTCAATTTCATTTTTCACACTCGATAAATTTACAAGTGGGGACCTTCACAGTCATTTCAACAGACAAGTGGGGTCTTTTAAACACACATTTTCAAATTTCATGTATATTATAATTTTATAGTTAAAATATTGATTATCAGATGAAATCAAGTAATCAGTGCTATTTCTAGCTTAACACTTAAGGTTTGAGCTAATTTCAGGTTTACAAGTGGGGACCTAAACCGTCTTCCAACCTTATATCTGGGGACATTGTGGTATAAA
>JAEQBA010003801.1:25199-108004 GCA_019434445.1 Phalangium opilio
AATGTCCCCATATATAAGGTTGGAAGACGGTTTAGGTCCCCACTTGCAAATCTATAATCAGCTCAAAACTTAAGTGTTAAGCCTTTAAAAGGTCCGATTACCTAAATTTCATTATAATAATCAATATTTATACTATAAAATTAAAATATACATGAAAATTAGAAAATGTGTGTTTAAAAGACCCCACTTGTCTGTTAAAATGACGGTGAAGGTCCCCACTTGTAAATTTATCGAGTGTGAAAAATGAAATTGAAATACCTGATGGAACCATATAGTCTTCGACACTAATACAAAATCTTATAATTATACACAAATGTCCCAGATATAAGGTTGGAATACGGTTTAGGTCCCCACTTGTAAACCTGAAATTAGCTCAAAACTTAAGTGTTAAGCTAGAAATAGCACTGATTACTTAAATTTCATTCTGATAATCAATATTTTAACTATAAAATTATAATATACATGAAATTTGAAAATGTGTGTTTAAAAGACCCCACTTGTCTGTTAAATGACGGTGAAGGTCCCCACTTGTAAATTTATCGAGTGTGAAATATGAAATGAAATACTTGATGGAAATATAGGCTTTGACACTAATTCAAAACCTAATAATTTATACACAAATGTCCCCAGATATAAGGTTGGAAGACGGTTTAGGTCCCCACTTGTAAACCTGAAATTAGCTCAAAACTTAAGTGTTAAGCTAGAAATAGCACTGATTACTTAAATTTCATTCTGATAATCAATATTTTAACTATAAAATTATAATATACATGAAATTGAAAATGTGTGTTTAAAAGACCCCACTTGTCTGTTGAAATGACTGTGAAGGTCCCCACTTGTAAATTTATCGAGTGTGAAAAATGAAATTGAAATACCTGATGGAACCATATAGGCTTCGACACTAATACAAAATCTTATAATTTAGACACAAATGTCCCCAGATATAAGGTTGGAAGACGGTTTAGGTCCCCACTTGTAAATCTATAATCAGCTCAAAACTTAAGTGTTAAGCCTTTAAAAGGTCCGATTACTTAAATTTCATTATAATAATCAATATTTAAACTATAAAATTAAAATATACATGAAATTTGAAAATGTGTGTTTAAAACACCCCACTTGTCTGTTGAAATGACTGTGAAGGTCCCCACTTGTAAATTTATCGAGTGTGAAAAATGAAATTGAAATACCTGATGGAACCATATAGGCTTCGACACTAATACAAAATCTAATAATTTATACACAAATGTCCCCAGATATAAGGTTGGAAGACGGTTTAGGTCCCCACTTGTAAACCTGAAATTAGCTCAAAACATAAGTGTTAAGCTAGAAATAGGACTGATTACTTAAATTTCATTCTGATAATCAATATTTTAACTATAAAATTATAATATACATGAAATTTGAAAATGTGTTTAAAAGACCCCACTTGTCTGTTGAAATGACTGTGAAGGTCCCCACTTGTAAATTTATCGAGTGTGAAAAATGAAATTGAAATACCTGATGGAACCATATAGGCTTCGACACTAGTACAAAATCTTATAATTTATACACAAATGTCCCCAGATATAAGGTTGGAAGACTGTTTAGGTCCCCACTTGTAAACCTGAAATTAGCTCAAAACTTAAGTGTTAAGCTAGAAATAGGACTGATTACTTAAATTTCATTCTGATAATCAATATTTTAACTATAAAATTATAATATATGAAATGAAATGACACTAATTCAAAAACTAATAATTTATACACAAATGTCCCCAGATATAAGGTTGGAAGACGGTTTAGGTCCCCACTTGTAAATCTATAATCAGCTCAAAACTTAAGTGTTAAGCCTTTAAAATTTCCGATTACCTAAATTTCATTATAATAATCAATATTTAAACTATAAAATTAAAATATACATGAAATTAGAAAATGTGTGTTTAAAAGACCCCACTTGTCTGTTGAAATGACGGTGAAGGTCCCCACTTGTAAATTTATCGAGTGTGAAAAATGAAGTTGAAATACTTGATGGAACCATATAGGCTTTGACACTAATTCAAAATCTAATAATTTATACACAAATGTCCCCAGATATAAGGTTGGAAGACGGTTTAGGTCCCCACTTGTAAACCTGAAATTAGCTCAAAACTTAAGTGTTAAGCTAGAAATAGGACTGATTACTTAAATTTCATTCTGATAATCAATATTTTAACTATAAAATATAATATATGAAATGAAATGACACTAATTCAAAAACTAATAATTTATACACAAATGTCCCCAGATATAAGGTTGGAAGACGGTTTAGGTCCCCACTTGCAAATCTATAATCAGCTCAAAACTTAAGTGTTAAGCCTTTACAAGGTCCGATTACCTAAATTTCATTATAATAATCAATATTTATACTATAAAATTAAAATATACATGAAATTAGAAAATGTGTGTTTAAAAGACCCCACTTGTCTGTTAAAATGACGGTGAAGGTCCCCACTTGTAAATTATCGAGTGTGAAAAATGAAATTGAAATACCTGATGGAACCATATAGTCTTCGACACTAATACAAAATCTTATAATTTATACACAAATGTCCCCAGATATAAGGTTGGAATACGGTTTAGGTCCCCACTTGTAAACCTGAAATTAGCTCAAAACTTAAGTGTTAAGCTAGAAATAGCACTGATTACTTAAATTTCATTCTGATAATCAATATTTTAACTATAAAATTATAATATACATGAAATTTGAAAATGTGTGTTTAAAAGACCCCACTTGTCTGTTAAAATGACGGTGAAGGTCCCACTTGTAAATTTATCGAGTGTGAAAAATGAAATTGAAATACTTGATGGAACCATATAGGCTTTGACACTAATTCAAAACCTAATAATTTATACACAAATGTCCCCAGATATAAGGTTGGAAGACGGTTTAGGTCCCCACTTGTAAACCTGAAATTAGCTCAAAACTTAAGTGTTAAGCTAGAAATAGCACTGATTACTTAAATTTCATTCTGATAATCAATATTTTAACTATAAAATTATAATATACATGAAATTTGAAAATGTGTGTTTAAAAGACCCCACTTGTCTGTTGAAATGACTGTGAAGGTCCCCACTTGTAAATTTATCGAGTGTGAAAAATGAAATTGAAATACCTGATGGAACCATATAGGCTTCGACACTAATACAAAATCTTATAATTTATACACAAATGTCCCCAGATATAAGGTTGGAAGACGGTTTAGGTCCACCACTTGTAAACCTGAAATTAGCTCAAAACTTAAGTGTTAAGCTAGAAATAGGACTGATTATTTAAATTTCATTCTGATAATCAATATTTTAACTATAAAATTATAATATATGAAATGAAATGACACTAATTCAAAAACTAATAATTTATACACAAATGTCCCCAGATATAAGGTTGGAAGACGGTTTAGGTCCCCACTTGTAAATCTATAATCAGCTCAAAACTTAAGTGTTAAGCCTTTAAAATTTCCGATTACCTAAATTTCATTATAATAATCAATATTTAAACTATAAAATTAAAATATTCATGAAATTAGAAAATGTGTGTTTAAAAGACCCCACTTGTCTGTTGAAATGACGGTGAAGGTCCCCACTTGTAAATTTATCGAGTGTGAAAAATGAAGTTGAAATACTTGATGGAGCCATATAGGCTTTGACACTAATACAAAATCTTATAATTTATACACAAATGTCCCCAGATATAAGGTTGGAAGACGGTTTAGGTCCCCACTTGTGAACCTGAAATTAGCTCAAAACATTAGTGTTAAGCTAGAAATAGGACTGATTACTTAAATTTCATTCTGATAATCAATATTTTAACTATAAATTATAATATATGAAATGAAATGACACTAATTCAAAAACTAATAATTTATACACAAATGTCCCCAGATATAAGGTTGGAAGACGGTTTAGGTCCCCACTTGCAAATCTATAATCAGCTCAAAACTTAAGTGTTAAGCCTTTACAAGGTCCGATTACCTAAATTTCATTATAATAATCAATATTTATACTATAAAATTAAAATATACATGAAATTAGAAAATGTGTGTTTAAAAGACCCCACTTGTCTGTTGAAATGACGGTGAAGGTCCCCACTTGTAAATTTATCGAGTGTGAAAAATGAAATTGAAATACCTGATGGAACCATATAGTCTTCGACACTAATTCAAAATCTAATAATTTATACACAAATGTCCCCAGATATAAGGTTGGAAGACGGTTTAGGTCCCCACTTGTAAACCTGAAATTAGCTCAAAACTTAAGTGTTAAGCTAGAAATAGCACTGATTACTTAAATTTCATTCTGATAATCAATATTTTAACTATAAAATTATAATATACATGAAATTTGAAAATGTGTGTTTAAAAGACCCCACTTGTCTGTTAAAATGACGGTGAAGGTCCCCACTTGTAAATTTATCGAGTGTGAAATATGAAATTGAAATACTGATGGAACCATATAGGCTTTGACACTAATTCAAAACCTAATAATTTATACACAAATGTCCCCAGATATAAGGTTGGAAGACGGTTTAGGTCCCCACTTGTAAACCTGAAATTAGCTCAAAACTTAAGTGTTAAGCTAGAAATAGGACTGATTACTTAAATTTCATTCTGATAATCAATATTTTAACTATAAAATTATAATATACATGAAATTTGAAAATGTGTGTTTAAAAGACCCCACTTGTCTGTTGAAATGACTGTGAAGGTCCCCACTTGTAAATTTATCGAGTGTGAAAAATGAAATTGAAATACCTGATGGAACCATATAGGCTTCGACACTAATACAAAATCTTATAATTTATACACAAATGTCCCCAGATATAAGGTTGGAAGACGGTTTAGGTCCCCACTTGTAAACCTGAAATTAGCTCAAAACTTAAGTGTTAAGCTAGAAATAGGACTGATTACTTAAATTTCATTCTGATAATCAATATTTTAACTATAAAATTATAATATATGAAATGAAATGACACTAATTCAAAAACTAATAATTTATACACAAATGTCCCCAGATATAAGGTTGGAAGACGGTTTAGGTCCCCACTTGTAAATCTATAATCAGCTCAAAACTTAAGTGTTAAGCCTTTAAAAGGTCCGATTACCTAAATTTCATTATAATAATCAATATTTAAACTATAAAATTAAAATATTCATGAAATTAGAAAATGTGTGTTTAAAAGACCCCACTTGTCTGTTGAAATGACGGTGAAGGTCCCCACTTGTAAATTTATCGAGTGTGAAAAATGAAATTGAAATACTTGATGGAGCCATATAGGCTTTGACACTAATTCAAAACCTAATAATTTATACACAAATGTCCCCAGATATAAGGTTGGAAGACGGTTTAGGTCCCCACTTGTAAACCTGAAATTAGCTCAAAACTTAAGTGTTAAGCTAGAAATAGGACTGATTACTTAAATTTCATTCTGATAATCAATATTTTAACTATAAAATTATAATATATGAATGAAATGACACTAATTCAAAAACTAATAATTTATACACAAATGTCCCCAGATATAAGGTTGGAAGACGGTTTAGGTCCCCACTTGTAAATCTATAATCAGCTCAAAACTTAAGTGTTAAGCCTTTAAAAGGTCCGATTACCTAAATTTCATTATAATAATCAATATTTATACTATAAAATTAAAATATACATGAAATTAGAAAATGTGTGTTTAAAAGACCCCACTTGTCTGTTAAAATGACGGTGAAGGTCCCCACTTGTAAATTTATCGAGTGTGAAAAATGAAATTGAAATACCTGATGGAACCATATAGGCTTCGACACTAATACAAAATCTTATAATTTATACACAAATGTCCCCAGATATAAGGTTGGAAGACGGTTTAGGTCCCCACTTGTAAATCTATAATCAGCTCAAAACTTAAGTGTTAAGCCTTTAAAAGGTCCGATTACCTAAATTTCATTATAATAATCAATATTTAAACTATAAAATTAAAATATACATGAAATTTGAAAATGTGTGTTTAAAAGACCCCACTTGTCTGTTGAAATGACTGTGAAGGTCCCCACTTGTAAATTTATCGAGTGTGAAAAATGAAATTGAAATACCTGATGGAACCATATAGGCTTCGACACTAATACAAAATCTTATAATTTATACACAAATGTCCCCAGATATAAGGTTGGAAGACGGTTTAGGTCCCCACTTGTAAACCTGAAATTAGCTCAAAACATAAGTGTTAAGCTAGAAATAGGACTGATTACTTAAATTTCATTCTGATAATCAATATTTTAACTATAAAATTATAATATACATGAAATTTGAAAATGTTTGTTTAAAAGACCCCACTTGTCTGTTGAAATGACTGTGAAGGTCCCCACTTGTAAATTTATCGAGTGTGAAAAATGAAATTGAAATACCTGATGGAACCATATAGGCTTCGACACTAATACAAAATCTAATAATTTATACACAAATGTCCCCAGATATAAGGTTGGAAGACGGTTTAGGTCCCCACTTGTAAACCTGAAATTAGCTCAAAACTTAAGTGTTAAGCTAGAAATAGGACTGATTACTTAAATTTCATTCTGATAATCAATATTTTAACTATAAAATTATAATATATGAAATGAAATGACACTAATTCAAAAACTAATAATTTATACACAAATGTCCCCAGATATAAGGTTGGAAGACGGTTTAGGTCCCCACTTGTAAATCTATAATCAGCTCAAAACTTAAGTGTTAAGCCTTTAAAATTTCCGATTACCTAAATTTCATTATAATAATCAATATTTAAACTATAAAATTAAAATATACATGAAATTAGAAAATGTGTGTTTAAAAGACCCCACTTGTCTGTTGAAATGACGGTGAAGGTCCCCACTTGTAAATTTATCGAGTGTGAAAAATGAAGTTGAAATACTTGATGGAACCATATAGGCTTTGACACTAATTCAAAATCTAATAATTTATACACAAATGTCCCCAGATATAAGGTTGGAAGACGGTTTAGGTCCCCACTTGTAAACCTGAAATTAGCTCAAAACTTAAGTGTTAAGCTAGAAATAGGACTGATTATTTAAATTTCATTCTGATAATCAATATTTTAACTATAAAATTATAATATATGAAATGAAATGACACTAATTCAAAAACTAATAATTTATACACAAATGTCCCCAGATATAAGGTTGGAAGACGGTTTAGGTCCCCACTTGTAAATCTATAATCAGCTCAAAACTTAAGTGTTAAGCCTTTAAAAGGTCCGATTACCTAAATTTCATTATAATAATCAATATTTATACTATAAAATTAAATATACATGAAATTAGAAAATGTGTGTTTAAAAGACCCCACTTGTCTGTTAAAATGACGGTGAAGGTCCCCACTTGTAAATTTATCGAGTGTGAAAAATGAAATTGAAATACCTGATGGAACCATATAGGCTTCGACACTATACAAAATCTTATAATTTATACACAAATGTCCCCAGATATAAGGTTGGAATACGGTTTAGGTCCCCACTTGTAAACCTGAAATTAGCTCAAAACTTAAGTGTTAAGCTAGAAATAGCACTGATTACTTAAATTTCATTCTGATAATCAATATTTTAACTATAAAATTATAATATACATGAAATTTGAAAATGTGTGTTTAAAAGACCCCACTTGTCTGTTGAAATGACGGTGAAGGTCCCCACTTGTAAATTTATCGAGTGTGAAATATGAAATTGAAATACTTGATGGAACCATATAGGCTTTGACACTAATTCAAAACCTAATAATTTATACACAAATGTCCCCAGATATAAGGTTGGAAGACGGTTTAGGTCCCCACTTGTAAACCTGAAATTAGCTCAAAACTTAAGTGTTAAGCTAGAAATAGGACTGATTACTTAAATTTCATTCTGATAATCAATATTTTAACTATAAAATTATAATATACATGAAATTTGAAAATGTGTGTTTAAAAGACCCCACTTGTCTGTTGAAATGACTGTGAAGGTCCCCACTTGTAAATTTATCGAGTGTGAAAAATGAAATTGAAATACCTGATGGAACCATATAGGCTTCGACACTAATACAAAATCTAATAATTTATACACAAATGTCCCCAGATATAAGTTTGGAAGACGGTTTAGGTCCCCACTTGTAAACCTGAAATTAGCTCAAAACTTAAGTGTTAAGCTAGAAATAGGACTGATTACTTAAATTTCATTCTGATAATCAATATTTTAACTATAAAATTATAATATATAAATGAATGACACTAATTCAAAACTAATAATTTATACACAATGTCCCCAGATATAAGTTGGAAGACGGTTTAGGTCCCCACTTGTAAATCTATAATCAGCTCAAAACTTAAGTGTTAAGCCTTTAAAATTTCCGATTACCTAAATTTCATTATAATAATCAATATTTAAACTATAAAATTAAAATATACATGAAATTAGAAAATGTGTGTTTAAAGACCCCACTTGTCTGTTGAAATGACGGTGAAGGTCCCCACTTGTAAATTTATCGAGTGTGAAAAATGAAGTTGAAATACTTGATGGAACCATATAGGCTTTGACACTAATTAAAAAACTAATAATTTATACACAAATGTCCCCAGATATAAGGTTGGAAGACGGTTTAGGTCCCCACTTGTAAACCTGAAATTAGCTCAAAACTTAAGTGTTAAGCTAGAAATAGGACTGATTATTTAAATTTCATTCTGATAATCAATATTTTAACTATAAAATTAAATATATGAATGAAAATGACACTAATTCAAAACTAATAATTTATACACAATGTCCCCAGATATAAGGTTGGAAGACGGTTTAGGTCCCCACTTGCAAATCTATAATCAGCTCAAAACTTAAGTGTTAAGCCTTTAAAAGGTCCGATTACCTAAATTTCATTATAATAATCAATATTATACTATAAATTAAAATATACATGAAATTAGAAAATGTGTGTTTAAAAGACCCCACTTGTCTGTTAAAATGACGGTGAAGGTCCCCACTTGTAAATTTATCGAGTGTGAAAAATGAAATTGAAATACCTGATGGAACCATATAGGCTTCGACACTAATACAAAATCTTATAATTTATACACAATGTCCCCAGATATAAGGTTGGAAGACGGTTTAGGTCCCCACTTGTAATCCTAATCAGCTCAAAACTTAAGTGTTAAGCCTTTAAAAGGTCCGATTACCTAAATTTCATTATGATAATCAATATTTAAACTATAAAATTAAAATATACATGAAATTTGAAAATGTGTGTTTAACCCCCACTTGTCTGTTGAAATGACGGTGAAGGTCCCCACTTGTAAATTTATCGAGTGTGAAAATGAAATTGAAATACCTGATGAACCATATAGGCTTTGACACTAATACAAAATCTTATAATTTATACACAATGTCCCCAGATATAAGGTTGGAAGACGGTTTAGGTCCCCACTTGTGAACCTGAAATTAGCTCAAAACATTAGTGTTAAGCTAGAAATAGGACTGATTACTTAAATTTCATTCTGATAATCAATATTTTTAACTATAAAATTATAATATACATGAAATTTGAAAATGTTTGTTTAAAGACCCCACTTGTCTGTTGAAATGACTGTGAAGGTCCCCACTTGTAAATTTATCGAGTGTGAAAAATGAAATTGAAATACCTGATGGAACCATATAGGCTTCGACACTAATACAAAATCTTATAATTTATACACAAATGTCCCCAGATATAAGGTTGGAAGACGTTTAGGTCCCCACTTGTAAACCTGAAATTAGCTCAAAACTTAAGTGTTAAGCTAGAAATAGGACTGATTATTTAAATTTCATTCTGATAATCAATATTTTAACTATAAAATTATAATATAGAAATAAATGACACTAATTCAAAACCTAATAATTTATACACAAATGTCCCCAGATATAAGGTTGGAAGACGGTTTAGGTCCCCACTTGTAAACCTGAAATTAGCTCAAAACTTAAGTGTTAAGCTAAAATAGCACTGATTACTTAAATTTCATTCTGATAATCAATATTTTAACTATAAAATTATAATATACATGAAATTTGAAAATGTGTGTTTAAAAGACCCCACTTGTCTGTTGAAATGACTGTGAAGGTCCCCACTTGTAAATTTATCGAGTGTGAAAAATGAAATTGAAATACCTGATGGAACCATATAGGCTTCGACACTAATACAAAATCTTATAATTTATACACAAATGTCCCCAGATATAAGGTTGGAAGACGGTTTAGGTCCCCACTTGTAAATCTATAATCAGCTCAAACTTAAGTGTTAAGCCTTTAAAAGGTCCGATTACCTAAATTTCATTATAATAATCAATATTTAAACTATAAAATTAAAATATATGAAATTAGAAAATGTGTGTTTAAAAGACCCCACTTGTTTTGAAATGACGGTGAAGGTCCCCACTTGAAATTTAGGTGTGAAAACGAAATTGTTTATGGTCCCATACTTTGCACTAATAGGATTGTAAAAAGAAAAGGTTAAAGTGTTTTCAACTGCCAGATTTAAAAAGGGCTGGACATATTTAAATTTCCTTACAATAATCGTTTTTTTTTTTTAAAATTAAATGATACATGCAATTACAAAATGTTTTTTTAAAACTGAAGGTGAGTTTTCTTTTACTATGAATATGAAGGTTTGCATTACATTGATGTTCATTTACCACGTGTGAAAAAGGAGCGTCTGCCTTCCCTGCATGGAACCCCTTTAGTCTTCCCCACCCCTCCTAATACAAATTCCTAATAATTTATACACAAATGTCCCCAGATATAAGGTTGGAAGACGGTTTAGGTCCCCACTTGTGAACCTGAAATTAGCTCAAAACATTAGTGTTAAGCTAGAAATAGGACTGATTACTTAAATTTCATTCTGATAATCAATATTTTAACTATAAAATTATAATATACATGAAATTTGAAAATGTGTGTTTAAAAGACCCCACTTGTCTGTTGAAATGACTGTGAAGGTCCCCACTTGTAAATTTATCGAGTGTGAAAAATGAAATTGAAATACCTGATGGAACCATATAGGCTTCGACACTAATACAAAATCTAATAATTTATACACAAATGTCCCCAGATATAAGGTTGGAAGACGGTTTAGGTCCCCACTTGTAAACCTGAAATTAGCTCAAAACTTAAGTGTTAAGCTAGAAATAGGACTGATTATTTAAATTTCATTCTGATAATCAATATTTTAACTATAAAATTATAATATATGAAATGAAATGACACTAATTCAAAAACTAATAATTTATACACAAATGTCCCCAGATATAAGGTTGGAAGACGGTTTAGGTCCCCACTTGTAAATCTATAATCAGCTCAAAACTTAAGTGTTAAGCCTTTAAAAGGTCCGATTACCTATATTTCATTATAATAATCAATATTTAAACTATAAAATTAAAATATACATGAAATTAGAAAATGTGTGTATAAAAGACCCCACTTGTCTGTTAAAATGACGGTGAAAGTCCCCACTTGTAAATTTATCGAGTGTGAAAAATGAAATTGAAATACCTGATGGAACCATATAGGCTTCGACACTAATACAAAATCTTATAATTTATACACAAATATCCCCAGATATAAGGTTGGAAGACTGTTTAGGTCCCCACTTGTAAATCTATAATCAGCTCAAAACTTAAGTGTTAAGCCTTTAAAAGGTCCGATTACCTAAATTTCATTATAATAATCAATATTTAAACTATAAAATTAAAATATACATGAAATTAGAAAATGTGTGTTTAAAAGACCCCACTTGTCTGTTGAAATGACGGTGAAGGTCCCCACTTGTAAATTTATCGAGTGTGAAAATGAAAATTGAAATACTCTATGGAACCATAATAATAATAATAATAATAATAATAATAATAATAATAATAATAATAATTTATTTCCAATACCTTTGTGGTTACAATTATCATGGGCCGGCCAAGTCGTTAATCGACTTTTAGGCCGCGTTTAATACATTGTAATAAGATAATAGTTTAGAACTTTTTTTGTATGAGATTATTGCTTATGTAACTCTTAAATTGGGCCAGATTAAATTGAGAAGGAGGGTTTATGTTATTGAACATGTTAACATTTCTGCAAAAAATTGAGTTTGATTTTATAGTAGTCCGTGCATATGGTACTTCTAAAATGTAACATTTTCGAGTAAAGTATTTCGAGAGTTTGCTTAGGGGAAATGGGTTAAACAATGAGGAATTCAATGATTTGAAAATAAAAATTAAACCGAAATAATCGTATATTTGAAAAATGTTCAGGATTTTGAGAGCTGTGAAAATTGGTATTGTATGTGCTAAATAATCCTTGTCGTCTAGTATCCTAACGGCGCGTTTTTGTAGTAGCCATAGCCTGTTAAGGTTATGCATGGCGCAATTACCCCATATAACTATACAGTACGTTAAATGAGGATAAACCAAGGAGTAGTACAGCATAAGAAGAGTTTTTTTATCAAATATTCTCCTATTTTGATTCAGTAGATAAATATTATAGGCCACTTTTTTAGCTATGATTTTAGTATGTTCGTTAAATTTTAGGTGAGGAT
Source organism: Phalangium opilio (assembly GCA_019434445.1). Classification (NCBI taxonomy): domain Eukaryota; kingdom Metazoa; phylum Arthropoda; class Arachnida; order Opiliones; family Phalangiidae; genus Phalangium; species Phalangium opilio. Next base: position 37,765 of record JAEQBA010003801.1, read on the forward strand.
CGTACCATACACCAAGGTATTTGTAGGATTGTACTTCTTGTAAGGGGTAGGGGCCAAACCTTATGTCTTTGGTACGTGTCCTAGTTTTGTGTATATTTGAGAAAAGCATGAACACTGTTTTGTCTTTGTTTAGTTCCAGATGATTGTATTTTAGCCATTGGTAGATTTTGTTTAGGGTCTTGTTTACATCATTAATCAGATTGTCTAAATTTGGGCCACCTTCAAGACTAACAGTGTCGTCAGCGTAAAGGGTCAGGGAATTCGTATTATCGATGGCCACCATATCGTTGATGAACAGGTTAAATAACAGCGGTGATAGTATAGATCCCTGTGGAACTCCTATCGAAACTAGTCTCTCTGTGGATAGGGTGTTATTCAATCTGGTTTGACTGAATCTATCAGTAAGATAGGATTTGATCCATTGAAATGCATTGCCTCTTATACCCATTATGTAAAGTTTTTCCAGCAGTCTGTTATGGCACACTGTGTCAAATGCTTTCCTTAGGTCTAAAAACGTCGCTACAGCGTAATTATTATTATCCAAATGGTCAATAATCTTTTTGTATACTTGAATATTGGCCATTTCAACATTGCACTGCTCTCTAAAGCCAAACTGATTAGCTGAAATAAGGTGAAATTTTTTGGCAAATTCGTTTAGTCTATTGTAGAAACATTTATCGAAAACTTTTGCAAATGTGGGGAGGAGCGAGATGGGCCTGTAATTTATCGGAGAGTCTTTGTCTCCCTTTTTGTAAATTGGTACAATTACTGATCTTTTTAAGATGTCTGGGTATTGGCCAAGTTTGAAGGATAGGTTAATGAGAATTGTCAGGGGTATTGTTAGTAAGCTAGCCGTCTGGTGCACAATTTTTGGTGCAATATCATCAATTCCCGGAGATGAATTGCGTTTTAAATTGGACAAAAGTTTATAAACTTCTATTTCGTCCGTGTCGAAGAGTATCATGGAGTTTGGTAGGTGGTGTACATATTGCAGGTTTTTTTCTACTATAGCATGCGACGTTTCTGGAGATGGATTAAAGAAGATATTAAAGGTTTCCGGGGAGCTAGTAATACGGGGTGTTGCCATTTTTTTCCTCTACTGAGTAGGTCAGTAATCAGTTTCCAAGATTTTTTTGGGTCCAATTTTGTCATGTTAAGAGCCTCTTTATAATAATTAATTCTAGCGTTTCGTGTTAAGTTGTTACATTTGTTTCTTATACTTTTGTAATTTTTTGCGTTTTCATTGGTTGGGTGCCGTTTAAACTTTGAGTGAAGTTTCCTTTTTTCCTTGATGGCCCTAATGATATTTTCGGATATCCATTTATGGGAGTCGCTTTTTTTGGTTTCATAATGGGGGAAAGATTCGTTATATGTTTCTGAGAAGAATTTGTGAAATTCTTTAAAGGCATTATTAATGTTATCGAATTGTGCTAAGTGGTCCCAATTTTTGCTTAGCTTGTTTTGAAATTTCATTATATTCACACGAGAGAAGTTCCTAATTCGCAAAGTTTGCTTAGTTTCCATTTGCATATTAAAATTTAGTTTGATTGGGAAGTGATCTGATGTATCAAGATTGTTTTTAACGCTAACATTTATAGGAAAATTTGCATAGCAGTGGTCTATTAATGTAGAAGACTGGGGAGTTACTCTGGTTGGTATGGCAACGAATTGTTCTAACCCATAACACCCTGTCAAGTCTAGTAATTGTTGGGTTGCACTATTTTGGTTTAATATATTAATATTGAAGTCACCAAGAACAATTTTTTTAGCTCGAGGATCACCCATTTTATTTAGCATAGATTCAAAAGTCGCGAGAAATTCATTTATGCAACCCCCTGGTCTATATACCACCGTCAAATAGAAATTCTTCAGTTTGATTGTAAATATTTCACAGCTCTCATGTATTAAGCATGCTTCGGGAATGACTTCATATTCTATATGATTTTGTAGGTAGAAACCGACCCCGCCGCCTAATCTTTCAGTTCTTCCTTGGCCAACAAATTTTAAATTTGGGTATTGTTCTGAATAGTTTTGATTAAACCATGTTTCTACAAGAGCATATATTTCTGGAACATCATTTTCAGCATGACAGGCAGTTAACAAATTGATAAAGTTTTTTTTAACACTACGGATGTTATTGAAAATAATATTAGGCATAAAATTGGTGAAGTTAACAATAAAATGGGATTATTTTCAACAAAATTTAGGATTTAACTTTTAACAACTGAATTCGTGGCAAAATCGAACTTGAATTTTTCATTTCCAAAGTCTATTTTTGTGGTGCCAATCCACTTATATTTGTTAGGTTGTTTAGTTTTGGCAAAATTGCGTAACATATAGCGAGCGTATTGTTGATTTGTGGTGAAGTCATGTTCAATGTAAATATTAGAGCCTTTTAGCATGGTGTTTTTTGAAAGAATACTAAATTTTTGATCGTATGTCTCAGCTTTAAAAATTATAGGACGCGTTTTTCCCGTACTAAATGGGCCTTTACGATATACCTGAGCCGGGGCGATTGTAATGGAAGTATTTAACTTTTGGGAGAATAGATTTTCAACTTTCGTCACTAGAGTGTTTCTATCTTCTGTGTCGGAGTCTGGTATACCTCTAATTAAGACGTTATTTCGTTTGATCATGACTTCAACATTATCGATACGCATCCTATTACTTTCAATACGGTCACTAGCATTCTTATCTACTTGTTTAATTTCTAACTCTAAATCAGAGACCTTAACATTGAGTAATCCAATGTCGTTTATAACATCTTGAATATCGGTGATGTTTTTGTCCATAGCTATCTGACGTGCTTCAATATCCGAGATTTTTTTGTATCCGTAAGACTATTGGTTAGGGTGTCTAGTTTTTTTGATATTGATCTTAGCTCAGCTACAATGTCTGGTGTAAGTACTGGCTGGCTGGGGTCAGCATCTTCGGGTTGGTTGGTGTTTGAGTTTGAGCGAGTTTTCCCCATTTTGGTAACTGGTATGTGTATAACGCTAGCGGAGTTTGCGGTTTTGTGGGTAGTTTATAATAATAAAAGTATTTGACCCACCTATTAGAAGAGAAATTTTATTAGAGAGGTTCTGTGAAGTGTTCCACATGGGCTCCGCCAGCGTTATGAGGATAGTTATGTTTGCAGTCTATGTTGAGATTTCGGTGTCGATAAGATAACAGATTAGCGGGTAGTGAGTCTTGCAGGAAGTAGACAAGTTGTAGGCCCGTTGATTTTTTAAGCCGAACGCACACTTAAAAACACGCCTAGATTTTTTAACCGATTTTTCGACTTTTGTTGAGAGTTTCGCGTTGTAACCGATTTAAGGAGTTCGAGATGTTATCTGTTGGTTAGCCGATAGTTATCTAAGCCGAATATACACAATCGAGGTGATCCTCAGAGTTAATACCACTGGACGCTGTACAAGTTTCCTCAGACCTATGTTATTCTAGTAGGTCAGGCACTACTGCGGGGACGCTACAGCAGCTAGCTGGGCTGAGGTCAAACATAAAGGTGAGCCGCATAATAATGCGACTGCGATCTGCGTTCCACCTCGGATGCAACGTGACTGAATTAGTCGCAATTAGGCTTAGACACTAATTCAAAACCAAATAATTTATACACAAATGTCCCCAGATATAAGGTTGGAAGACGGTTTAGGTCCCCACTTGTGAACTTGAAATTAGCTCAAAACATTAGTGTTAAGCTAGAAATAGGACTGATTACTTAAATTTCATTCTGATAATCAATATTTTAACTATAAAATTATAATATACATGAAATTTGAAAATGTGTGTTTAAAAGACCCCACTTGTCTGTTGAAATGACTGTGAAGGTCCCCACTTGTAAATTTATCGAGTGTGAAAAATGAAATTGAAATACCTGATGGAACCATATAGGCTTCGACACTAATACAAAATCTTATAATTTATACACAAATGTCCCCAGATATAAGGTTGGAAGACGGTTTAGGTCCCCACTTGTAAACCTGAAATTAGCTCAAAACTTAAGTGTTAAGCTAGAAATAGGACTGATTATTTAGATTTCATTCTGATAACCAATATTTTAACTATAAAATTATAATATATGAAATGAAATGACACTAATTCAAAAACTAATAATTTATACACAAATGTCCCCAGATATAAGGTTGGAAGACGGTTTAGGTCCCCACTTGTAAATCTATAATCAGCTCAAAACTTAAGTGTTAAGCCTTTAAAAGGTCCGATTACCTAAATTTCATTATAATAATCAATATTTAAACTATAAAATTAAAATATACATGAAATTAGAAAATGTGTGTTTAAAAGACCCCACTTGTCTGTTGAAATGACTGTGAAGGTCCCCACTTGTAAATTTATCGAGTGTGAAAAATGAAATTGAAATACTTGATGGAACCATATAGGCTTTGACACTAATTCAAAACCTAATAATTTATACACAAATGTCCCCAGATATAAGGTTGGAAGACGGTTTAGGTCCCCACTTGTAAACCTGAAATTAGCTCAAAACTTAAGTGTTAAGCTAGAAATAGGACTGATTACTTAAATTTCATTCTGATAATCAATATTTTAACTATAAAATTATAATATACATGAAATTTGAAAATGTGTGTTTAAAAGACCCCACTTGTCTGTTGAAATGACTGTGAAGGTCCCCACTTGTAAATTTATCGAGTGTGAAAAATGAAATTGAAATACCTGATGGAACCATATAGGCTTCGACACTAATACAAAATCTAATAATTTATACACAAATGTCCCCAAATATAAGGTTGGAAGACGGTTTAGGTCCCCACTTGTAAATCTATAATCAGCTCAAAACTTAAGTGTTAAGCTTTAAAAGGTCCAATTACCTAAATTTCATTATAATAATCAATATTTTAACTATAAAATTATAATATACATGAAATTTGAAAATGTGTGTTTAAAAGACCCCACTTGTCTGTTGAAATGACTGTGAAGGTCCCCACTTGTAAATTTATCGAGTGTGAAAAATGAAATTGAAATACCTGATGGAACCATATAGGCTTTGACACTAATTCAAAACCTAATAATTTATACACAAATGTCCCCAGATATAAGGTTGGAAGACGGTTTAGGTCCCCACTTGTAAATCTATAATCAGCTCAAAACTTAAGTGTTAAGCCTTTAAAAGGTCCAATTACCTAAATTTCATTATAATAATCAATATTTAAACTATAAAATTAAAATATACATGAAATTAGAAAATGTGTGTTTAAAAGACCCCACTTGTCTGTTGAAATGACGGTGAAGGTCCCCACTTGTAAATTTATCGAGTGTGAAAAATGAAATTGAAATACTTGATGGAACCATATAGGCTTTGACACTAATTCAAAAACTAATAATTTATACACAAATGTCCCCAGATATAAGGTTGGAAGACGGTTTAGGTCCCCACTTGTAAACCTGAAATTAGCTCAAAACTTAAGTGTTAAGCTAGAAATAGGACTGATTACTTAAATTTCATTCTGATAATCAATATTTTAACTATAAAATTATAATATACATGAAATTTGAAAATGTGTGTTTAAAAGACCCACTTGTCTGTTGAAATGACTGTGAAGGTCCCCACTTGTAAATTTATCGAGTGTGAAAAATGAAATTGAAATACTTGATGGAACCATATAGGCTTTGACACTAATTCAAAATCTAATAATTTATACACAAATGTCCCCAGATATAAGGTAGGAAGACGGTTTAGGTCCCCACTTGTAAACCTGAAATTAGCTCAAAACTTAAGTGTTAAGCTAGAAATAGGACTGATTACTTAAATTTCATTCTGATAATCAATATTTTAACTATAAAATTATAATATACATGAAATTTGAAAATGTGTGTTTAAAAGACCCCACTTGTCAGTTGAAATGACAGTGAAGGTCCCCACTTGTAAATTTATCGAGTGTGAAAAATGAAATTGAAATACTTGATGGAACCATATAGGCTTTGACACTAATTCAAAATCTAATAATTTATACACAAATGTCCCCAGATATAAGGTAGGAAGACGGTTTAGGTCCCCACTTGTAAACCTGAAATTAGCTCAAAACTTAAGTGTTAAGCTAGAAATAGGACTGATTACTTAAATTTCATTCTGATAATCAATATTTTAACTATAAAATTATAATATACATGAAATTTGAAAATGTGTGTTTAAAAGACCCCACTTGTCAGTTGAAATGACAGTGAAGGTCCCCACTTGTAAATTTATCGAGTGTGAAAAATGAAATTGAAATACTTGATGGAACCATATAGGCTTTGACACTAATTCAAAATCTAATAATTTATACACAAATGTCCCCAGATATAAGGTAGGAAGACGGTTTAGGTCCCCACTTGTAAACCTGAAATTAGCTCAAAACTTAAGTGTTAAGCTAGAAATAGGACTGATTACTTAAATTTCATTCTGATAATCAATATTTTAACTATAAATTATAATATACATGAAATTTGAAAATGTGTGTTTAAAAGACCCCACTTGTCAGTTGAAATGACAGTGAAGGTCCCCACTTGTAAATTTATCGAGTGTGAAAAATGAAATTGAAATACTTGATGGAACCATATAGGCTTTGACACTAATTCAAAATCTAATAATTTATACACAAATGTCCCCAGATATAAGGTAGGAAGACGGTTTAGGTCCCCACTTGTAAACCTGAAATTAGCTCAAAACTTAAGTGTTAAGCTAGAAATAGGACTGATTACTTAAATTTCATTCTGATAATCAATATTTTAACTATAAAATTATAATATACATGAAATTTGAAAATGTGTGTTTAAAAGACCCCACTTGTCAGTTGAAATGACAGTGAAGGTCCCCACTTGTAAATTTATCGAGTGTGAAAAATGAAATTGAAATACTTGATGGAACCATATAGGCTTTGACACTAATTCAAAATCTAATAATTTATACACAAATGTCCCCAGATATAAGGTAGGAAGACGGTTTAGGTCCCCACTTGTAAACCTGAAATTAGCTCAAAACTTAAGTGTTAAGCTAGAAATAGGACTGATTACTTAAATTTCATTCTGATAATCAATATTTTAACTATAAAATTATAATATACATGAAATTTGAAAATGTGTGTTTAAAAGACCCCACTTGTCAGTTGAAATGACAGTGAAGGTCCCCACTTGTAAATTTATCGAGTGTGAAAAATGAAATTGAAATACTTGATGGAACCATATAGGCTTTGACACTAATTCAAAATCTAATAATTTATACACAAATGTCCCCAGATATAAGGTAGGAAGACGGTTTAGGTCCCTACTTGTAAACCTGAAATTAGCTCAAAACTTAAGTGTTAAGCTAGAAATAGGACTGATTACTTAAATTTCATTCTGATAATCAATATTTTAACTATAAAATTATAATATACATGAAATTTGAAAATGTGTGTTTAAAAGACCCCACTTGTCTGTTGAAATGACAGCCAAGGTCGCCACTTGCAAAATTTATCAAGTGTGAAAAATTATATTGAAATACTTGATGTAACCATATAGGCTTTGACACTAATTCAAAATCTAAAAATTTATACACAAATGTCCCCAGATATAAGGTTGGAAGACGGTTTAGGTCCCCACTTGTAAACCTGAAATTAGCTCAAAACTTAAGTGTTAAGCTAGAAATAGGACTGATTACTTAAATTTCATTCTGATAATCAATATTTTAACTATAAAATTATAATATACATGAAATTTGAAAATGTGTGTTTAAAAGACCCCACTTGTCAGTTGAAATGACAGTGAAGGTCCCCACTTGTAAATTTATCGAGTGTGAAAAATGAAATTGAAATACTTGATGGAACCATATAGGCTTTGACACTAATTCAAAATCTAATAATTTATACACAAATGTCCCCAGATATAAGGTAGGATGACGGTTTAGGTCCCCACTTGTAAACCTGAAATTAGCTCAAAACTTAAGTGTTAAGATAGAAATAGGACTGATTACTTAAATTCATTCTGATAATCAATATTTTAACTATAAAATTATAATATACATGAAATTTGAAAATGTGTGTTTAAAAGACCCCACTTGTCAGTTGAAATGACAGCCAAGGTCCCCACTTGTAAATTTATCAAGTGTGAAAAATTATCTTGAAATACTTGATTTAACCATATGGGCTTTGACACTAATTCAAAATCTAAAAATATATACACAAATGTCCCCAGATATAAGGTAGGAAGACGGTTTAGGTCCCCACTTGTAAACCTGAAATTAGCTCAAAACTTAAGTGTTAAGCTAGAAATAGGACTGATTACTTAAATTTCATTGTGATAATCAATATTTTAACTATAAAATTATAATATACATGAAATTTGAAAATGTGTGTTTAAAAGACCCCACGTGTCTGTTGAAATACCTAAAACAATCGTATAGGGTTTGACACAAATTCAAAATCTAAGCGTTTGTTAAGAATTCTCCCCAAATATATTGGGAGGAACTCATAGATTTCATCTGCTTGGAATCTTAAACAGCCGTGTTCTGGGTCTTTCAGCGTCAATTAATGGGGGCAGGTGTAGAAGTCGACACTCGTGACGTCATGCATAATGAATATTGACATTAACCTGATATTGACATAGCTAGAATCCTGCTCTGAGATTCCCGCGACCTATTAGCACCGAACCCTAATGTAAACAAATTCACTTTGCGTGTGCTGAACGAGTAAACCTTGGGTTTTATATAATTTTTAAGTTTTAATTTATGGATTTTAAGTTGAGGTTCGTCTTAAGTCAATGCCTAACTTTTTCTTTAAGCTCCATTTTCACCATTCTTAATATTTTTATTTTTTTTGTTTTAATGGCTAAACATTTGTTGATAGCAGAAGACGTTTTTGTGTAAGAGTATGAGTTATTTAGTCTTTGCGAGAGGAGGATGTATTTTGTTGTTTGATAGATTAGATTCATATGTTCCTGTGGTTTTATTGATTTGAATGACGAAGAAGGATTTTTGTAAATAAATTTTTAAACCGTTCGATGGCAACTTACTATGATTATTCGATATATACTCTGTTCCAGCATTGGTTATCAGCACAAGCCAAACTAGGTCTCTATGTAACTACGAACAAATATTTTTTTCAGTATAGATAGTTTTCACACATGGAGAATTCATACCATTTACACCAGGAGACCGGGCTATCTGGCGGACAAAAACCCGTTTGCTTTTGTCCTCCAGATAGCCCGTATTCCTTGTGTAAATGTTATGAATCCTCCATGTGTGAAAACTATCTATACAGAATATCGCGTTTCAAAATCCTAAATATCAGTATTGCTTTCTTCTGTTGGCAGTACGCAAAAACCTACCTCACATAGAGACCTAGCATTAAGCGTACTGACATCCGAAGCTGGAACAGTGTATATATCGCATCAGCTGCCGTCGGAGGAGTAGAGTGAGGGGTCGGACGTTTTGGATAAAATATACGGGATTTTGAAATACAATTTGGTTTCTTCGGGTATCGTTTGATTTAGTCGGATTTGATTAATTTCAAGATTCGATAAAATCGCACGGATTTCGTCAGATTTTCCCCGTGATTTCCACGGATTTTGAGTATTTCCTGTGAGTTCCTTGGATTCTGAGACTTTTTCTTGGATTTCGTGAATTTTGTAATGGACTTCGCGAATTCTTTACTGATTTTGTGATTTATTTACTAATTTTTTCATTCTGTTATTTCGTTACCGATTTTGTGATTTCGTTATTTCGTTACTGATATTGTGATTTCGTTACTTCGTTACTGATATTGTGATTTCGTTACTTCGTTACTGATTTTGTGATTTCGTTACTGATTTCGGTTTTTTTGTTAGATTTCGAAATCAGCGAAATAAGTTTGAATTGTTGCCGGATTTGTGATTTTGTTATTGTTTTCGGATTTCTTAAGTTGGATTTCGTGAATGACCGACCCCTCGGAGTCGACTATCCTATAGCGAGAAAACAATTTTTCTCACGCGTTTATGATTTCCCAACAAAACGAGAGGAGAGAGTCTTGTCTGGTTGCCATCCATTATGACAGTGCAGATAATGTGGGGGAGAATTATACACCTTCTGTTTTGTTCTGCCAACTACTGTTGGTTCTTTACATGTACATGAAGGAAACAGATGGAAATCGGGTTTGGGGTAGGAGGGGTGTTCAAAGACTGGTAAAAAAGGAGACAGAAGTAGATTACCGTGGCGCGAAAACTTTATTTTTGAATTTCGGCTCTAATTTCCAGAAAATTTATGGTTGAAATGTATTTATTATTATCTGGGAGAGTTTCTTATTGTGTTTGATAAGGCTAAATATGTTTAAAATTCTAGGAGAGCGATAGCTCTCTTAGATAAGACCTCATACCGACTTTAATGTATAAGGATGGTTTTTTGATTGGTTATAACTTTTTTTGTATCGTATTAACTGCTTTGAAAAAATTCCACAGAACTACAATTCGAGCCCTCAATATGTGGTTAAAATTTCAAGAAGATCCACCCATTAGTTTATTGTATAAAAAATAAAGTTGCTAAGGGTGGTTTTCATTTCCATAAAATTAATCAGCCCTTTTGGTGAAAAAGTTAAATTTTCCCATAGAAATAACATGGAGTTTTTTTCAAATTTAGCCATTTTGTCGCCACCCTTTTGAAATGAAATATTCGTTTGTTACGTTTGGGAATGGTTTTATATCAAAATTTAAACCTTTTTCTAGGACCATTTTTAAGATTTTTGAGAAAAATTAATTTTAAGTATGTTTAATTTTAAATTTTAAAAACTACCCCAATCTGCGATATTTTAGCATTTATACACTGTTTTATTAGGAAATATCAGCGAGACCAATGTTGGCATTTTTTAACGTATAGTTGCCTCATAATAATCCGATTGTTTCTTCTTAATGCCTTTTGGTTGGAATGGCCTATCGATAGTGAGATAAGACGGCTTTAATATTGCTGCAGTGACGTTGACGCGGCCGCTACAGCGACGCCATCAAAACACACGGGTCTAAATTGTCGCGGATATAGTCAAATTCAAACTAGCTTAAAGGTTACATCCAGCTAAGCCGTGCTTCACTGCAATACACCCGAAATTTCTCTTTCGCGCCAAAAACGGGTTGACTGCAGCGCGCGGGAGCGTGACGTCAGGATTGGGATACGTTTCTCGTAGTCTGCTAGCTTTTGAATGCATCGCAGGCATATAGTCGTAGGAAGTTTACTTTAATTGCTTAGTTTATTTTAATCATGGTTCAGTATTGTTGCGCGTATGGTTGTAAAACGTCAAGTGCTACTCCTGGAAACAGTTTTTTTAAGTTTCCTTTAGGAAATCCCACATTGTTAAAGGAATGGCTGGTGAAAGTTAAGCGACAAAATTTTGTTCCAACTAAGCATTCGCGGCTTTGTCAGGAGCATTTTGATAGCGATTGTTTTGAACCACGAAGCAGTAGCTCTTACCTAGATTTAATTGGTGTTAAAAGCTCAAGTAAAACTATAAGAAGATTGAAACCTAACGTGGTTCCAACCTTATTTACCTATTCTAAAATTGTTAAACCACCCAGACAAGCAGTGTCAAAAAGGCAAAGAAAACAAGTAAGTGCTACCAGAATGGCACCTTACAATTTTAATTTTAGTTTGCTTAATTATAAAACATTAAATATTTAAAGATCATAACTGGTATTCTTGAGGACCAGTCACATACAAAAAAAACTCTCCCGCTGAAAATATACCCTCTACTAGCGGTGGTTTTGAAGTAGGGTTACATTTCCAAGATGATTCGACTAACCTCATAAATACTGAAGCTAGTAAAGAAGTGACCATTGACACAAGAAATCAAGCATCTCAAACTAAAAACATCACAAAGTTTCGGTCTAAGGGTACACAAACTAAAGATAAGTCAGCTGGCACATTAACGGAGAAAGGTTCAGGTAAATAAATAATTACATAACTGTTAACCAATATAAGACCCACTTTATAATTTTAAAATTATCAGACGTTGTGGAAAGTGCATCCCTGCCAGTCAAAAGTTTTGTTGACAAGGGTACTCAGTATTTTTTGTGTGATACTGAGGATGAAGAAGTTAATTCTGAAGATCCAAACTTATCGTTTTATGAACCTTCCTCAGATTCAGAGACAGAGTATGTCTCAAGCAAATTTAAATATGAATGACAAACAAATAAACAATTATTATTTTAGGGATGATCAAGATGAACCACCAAACCTATCCAAACGCCCCAACGAGGAGAAAAAATTTATTGTTTTGTTGAGCTGCCTTTTGCAATTATTTCAATTTTGTTCTAAATGTTTTGCTCGGTGTGCACCCGCAATCAAATACATAAAGGGTTCAATGGTGAGAAACCCAGATTTGATTTTAAACAAGATAGTTATTTCAGTGGGCTGTACTTTTTTCCATAAATGAAGGTGTGCATTGAAAGTCTCTGCGTAAATGGTCATGTCTTACAGTGGTATAGCCAGCCGTTGCATGGAAAGCTGCCGCTTGCTAATTTATTGCTATCAGCGGGAATTCTATTCAATGGTCAACACCCTACAGCTGTTATTAGAATGTTTCAATCTCTCAATATCCCCTTCATATCCTTATCAACCTATTATGTGATTCAAAAGTACTATCTATACCCATGTATCATGAATGTGTGGGGAAAGCAAGAACAGCTAAATATCCAAGAGTGTCTTAAATCTAAAAAGGGAGTAGTACTGGGAGGAGATGCCAGATGCGATTCTCCAGGTCATTGTGCAAAGTATGGCAGCTACACTTTAATGAATCTGGAAACTAAAAAAGTTATTACTTTTAGTTTAGTTCAGGTATTCAAATTTTAAAATGAAGTTTTAAACCAGAGGGTTGTGAATCATTCACATTTCATTACAGTCAAATGAAGTTTCTTCATCTAATGCTATGGAGCTTGAAGGATTAAAGCGCTGCTTTGCAAAGTTAACGTCACATGGAGTTGTAATTAAAAATTTAGTTACTGATCGACATTTACAGATCCGTAAATTTTTACGGGAAAAACACCCCAAAATCATTCATGAATTTGATCCCTGGCATGTTGTCAAAAGTAGGAAATACTTTTCAAGTCTGGATATTATAAACTAAGATGAGAGTATATAATGATTATGAAATATTTAGGTTTAAACAAGAATCTGTCTAAAGTTAGCAAATTCAAAAACTGTGAAAGGATTGCTAATTGGTCGCGAAGCATCTCAAATCATTTGTACTATTGTGCTGCTGGTAAAACGAAGGAGGAAAAGTTGGATAGATGGGAAAGCATGTTAAATCATATTGCAAACATTCATGAAGGTCACCCAGGACAAACCTTTCCCAAATGTTTACACGCACCTTTGACTAAACGAGCAATTAAAAAGAAAAAATGGATCAAGATTGGTTAGAAGAATGTAATACCGTATTATCAAATAGGAAACCTATAATTATTTATTTAAAATAGGTACCCAGGCTCATTTACAAATGACGAAGATTGCGAAAAATAAAAGATTTACCAATGATATTCAAATTATGTCAGCATTAGGCGATACAAGTTCTCTAGAAGGTTACCATGCTATGCTTCTTAAAATGGCCCCTAAAAACCGACATTTTTTCTATGAAGGCATGAGATCTAGGTAAAATTTTATAGCTTGGTTTTATCATATAATTAGTTCGCCCCATAATTAAACCATATTTATAGATTAGCACTATCAGCTCTACATCAAAATGAAAATGCAGAAAATAATATAAAAAAAATTGGCGGAGAAAACCAGTGCACTTTTAGGTTTCCAAAGGCAAAGAAAGGAGAGTGTGTATTAGTTTTAAGAAAGGAACAAGCAACTTATGGTGAGAACTATGACTTAGAAGGTAAACAGATTAAAACGTAAAATTATTATAGGTTACATTCAAGAACTCATTCAAGAGACAATTAAAAGAAGGGAAATTTACCCTAGCTACCAAGAAGCTGCAAAATCTCTAGAGAAAGAACTTATTCCACCTCCTCTTTCTTCATCATATCAACGTCCCACAAAGGAGGAATTAATTAAAAACTTCAAAACCAGATTTTCTCACAGAAAATAGGAACCTCTACGTATAACAACTAACATTTGTCATAAACTAACACAAGGAAAAAAATAAAATATTTTAAACAAAAATAATTAACTTGAACATTTATTTGGGTATTATTACAATTATCCATAAATAAAACCAGCATAAACTCCTGCTTCAGAGGGAAATGTATCTCTTATTTTTGAAACTACACACGACGGTATAACCATTCTCACACGTTCCCCGAGTACTCTGTAGATGAATCCAATAAACTGCCTGTAAGCTATGTACCTATATTGTCTAAAAAGTTTAGAATGAATATTTGGTCGTGGATAATGAATCTGGCAGCGTGATTGTAAATAGATCCCGCATACAATAAATGAAACTACAGGGTCAGCTTACAATCATATCCCAATAAAATAAAATATATATATACGCATTTCGATCTAAAAGGTTTACACCAAGCCTTCTCATGGCACGCCTTGCATAAAGACCCTTGGCAGTTTCCAGGGCATTAATATTTAAACATATATGGTGGAAATCCGGATGTTCAATTATACAATTTAATCCCTGTGTTTCATCCCTTCTTGTTACCACCCTTTCTTGCTACCAACAACAAACACACTCTTCTTCAGTGGCCATAATTTTACAATTAGTGCAATTACACCTAAGAGTTTGAAGTGTGAAATTGAATAATGATCTTAAGAAAAAAAATTACATTACATTTGACCTTATTTATTACCAAGAATTAACGTCTAACATTCTTAGGCCTATATCCAATTCCATAGAGGAATCGCTTAAGTCAGAGTCTGAGCCTGAACTCTCATTTTGGGTTGAACTTTCTGACCCACTGTCACTATATTCTGGCTCAAATAAATACGGCTGAACTTCACTCATTTTAAATTTAGTTAACTATAAATTTGAATTCACCAAATTGAAATAGCAAAATAGGAGAAACGTTAAGTATATCGTGGAGCGGTATAGTGTGGAGCGACCCGGTTCCCAATCTTGACGTCATAGCCCCACGTGATCACTTTTCGCGCGTTTTTTGGAAAATCGCGTCGTCTGCTAGTAATGCACTTTTAATTGCTAATTATTGCACATTTAGACATGCTAATTTTTTTTCATATTTTTTTCCCTTTACTTTGTAGTGTGATCTATCGATTCGTTGTGTTAAATTTTTTTACTGGATGTAACCTTTAATGGACATTTTAGCTTTTCCCTGCTAATTATTCTGGATTACCAATTAAAGATAAATAAACTAGATTACGAATTTAAATAATTAAAGTAATTTACCAATTAAACGTTCTTAAAATAAATTATCAATTAGAGTTAATTAAACTAGAGTCCGACGCCGCTAAAAAGTTGTCGGCGGCGGCGTTTGCACAGTTTAGGCATATTGGCGACGGCGCGCCGCCGGCGCGCCGTTCTATAAACCGGCGGCGGCGCTGCATACAATTTTATTGGCGGCGGCGGCGTTAGAGGCGTGTAAGTTAACAAAGAGTGATTAATGACGTATGCAGTTCTCAGTTGTGAAGTGGTGGTGTTCACAACATCAGTCCATGTTCGAAAATACTGGCTGAAATCTCTTGAAATTTTAATGTGATTTGCAAAATAATGTTTGGTATTTTTTGTGCGAAGTTTAAAATGTTTCTCTTTCCTAGCTTTTTGTAAGAACATTAAAACGAAAATTAACCATAATTTAATGGCTTAGTCTCAAACAGTCTAAATTTGTTTCCTTCAGCTTCACTGGTTCGAATCTCTTGAAATTTTAGTGAGAGGCATATTGAAAGGTGTTAAATTATCGTGCAATATTTCAAAATTTTGAAACGAATAGTTCTTTTCCTAAAATTTTCCTAAGCGACTAAATAGGTTGTAGGATTATGCACAAACAAAATTTTATTCAACTTTTTGGAAGTGAATGGTTCGTTTGAACCCTTCAATATGCCTCTCACTAAAATTTCAAGAGATTCGATCAAGTGAAACCACATAAAACTTTTAAACCGTTCGAAGACCAAGCCCTTTAATTAGGGCTAATTTTCGTTTTAATATTTATAAAAAACTATAAAAGTAAATGGTATGAAAATTTCTAAATAATAGCAAACGTTGTTTTGCACATCTCTTTAAAATTTTCAGAGATTTGAACCAGTAGTTTCAACATTCAGGCTAAATAACTGTGTTCCTCCCATAGCCGGCCTATGGCTCCTTCGATTTTTCAAGCCATAAAGCCCAAAATTACCAACACGCGCTTTTACATAGGAAAAACATTGGCGTGGGAAGCCAAATAGTGATCCAGTGGGCTGTGGTTGTAGCAAGGAAGGCAGAAATGAGCACCAGTCAAGGCTAGGAGTCTAGATCCGTGGAGTACAAATTTATAATGACTAGAATTTTTAAACTGGTCCCTCCTCAATTTTCTTAAAAGTTCTCAATTAATAAAGTGATCCCAAGGACCTGTAACCCCCGGATTTAGAATAAAAAAAACTGGTCCGAGCAATTAATAAACTGGTTTTGGACCTGTGCTATTTCCAAGACTGGTTGGCACGCCGGCGTACGCCGGTGATATTTCGGCGTCGCGGCGGGGCGGCGCGCTGATTAAAAGTACGTACGGCGGCGGCGGGGTTAAAAACTAGAAATGTGGCGGCGCGCCGGCGTACTATCGGCGGCGTCGGACTCTAAATTAAACTAGACTACCAATTAGAGGAGATTACGAATTAAGGGTTACTAATTAAATTACCAATTAAGGGTAATTAATCTAGATTACCAATTAAGGGTAATTAATCTAGATTACCAATTAAGGGTAATTAATCTAGATTACCAATTAAGGGTAATTAAACTAGATTACCGACGACTGGTAATTAAACTAGATTACCGACGACTGGTAATTAAACTAGATTACCGACGACTGGTAATTAAACCAGATTACCGACGAATGGTAATTAAACCAGATTACCGACGAATGGTAATTAAACCAGATTACCGACGACTGGTAATTAAGCTAGATTACCGACGACTGGTAATTAAGCTAGATTACCGACGACTGGTAATTAAGCTAGATTACCGACGACTGGTAATTAAGCTAGATTACCGACGACTGGTAATTAAGCTAGATTACCGACGACTGGTAATTAAACCAGATTACCGACGAATGGTAATTAAACCAGATTACCGACGACTGGTAATTAAGCTAGATTACCGACGACTGGTAATTAAGCTAGATTACCGACGACTGGTAATTAAGCTAGATTACCGACGACTGGTAATTAAGCTACATTACTGACGGCTGGTAATTAAGCTACATAACCGACGGCTGGTAATTAAGCTAGATTACCGACGGCTGGTAATTAAGCTAGATTACCGACGACTGGTAATTAAGCTAGATTACCGACGGCTGGTAATTAAGCTAGATTACCGACGACCGGAAATTAAGCTACATTACCGACGACTGGTAATTAAGCTAGATTACCGACGACCGGTAATTAAGCTACATTACCGACGACCGGAAATTAAGCTACATTACCGACGACTGGTAATTAAGCTAGATTAATGACGATTGGTAATTAAGGTAGATTAACGACGACCGGTAATTAAGCTAGATTAACGACGACTGGTAATTAAGCTACATTACCGACGACCGGTAATTAAGCTACATTACCGACGACCGGTATTTAAGCTAGATTAACGACGACTGGTAATTAAGCTAGATTAACGACGACCGGTAATTAAGCTACATTACCGACGACCGGTAATTAAGCTACATTACCGACGACCGGTAATTAAGCTACATTACCGATGACCGGTAATTAAGCTAGATTACCGACGACCGGTAACTAAGCTAGATTACCGACGACTGGTAATTAAGCTAGATTACCGACGACTGGTAATTAAGCTAGATTACCGACGACTGGTAATTAAGCTAGATTACCGACGACTGGTAATTAAGCTAGATTACCGACGACTGGTAATTAAGCTAGATTACCGAGGACCGGTAATTAAGCTAGATTACCGACGACCGGTAATTAAGCTAGATTACCGAGGACCGGTAATTAAGCTAGATTACCGACGACCGGTAATTAAGCTAGACTACCGACGACCGGTAATTAAGCTAGATTACCGACGACCGGTAATTAAGCTAGATTACCGACGACCGGTAATTAAGCTAGATTAATGACGATTGGTAATTAAGGTAGATTAACGACGACCGGTAATTAAGCTAGATTAACGACGACTGGTAATTAAGCTACATTACCGACGACCGGTAATTAAGCTACATTACCGACGACCGGTAATTAAGCTAGATTAACAACGACTGGTAATTAAGCTACATTACCGACGACCGGTAATTAAGCTACATTACCGACGACCGGTAATTAAGCTACATTACCGACGACCGGTAATTAAGCTACATTACCGACGACCGGTAATTAAGCTACATTACCGATGACCGGTAATTAAGCTAGATTACCGATGACCGGTAATTAAGCTAGATTACCGACGACCGGTAACTAAGCTAGATTACCGACGACTGGTAATTAAGCTAGGTTACCGACGACTGGTAATTAAGCTAGATTACCGACGACTGGTAATTAAGCTAGATTACCGACGACTGGTAATTTAGCCGCATTACCGACGACTGGTAATTTAGTCGCATTACCGACGACTAGTAATTTAGCCGTATTACCGACGGCTGGTGTTTAAGCTAGATTACCGATGGACGCGCAACGCCCTAGGACGTTTTCTCCCATATTTTCTAAAGAATTTTAATTAATATGAAGACTGAATTGACAGATATTAATAAAAACTGTCATTGTAGACAAAGACTGGAAAGTGTAAAAGATAAGGTTTGAAAATGAACTGCCTGAAGTAACAGATATTAAAATTTTCACTTTTGAAGACATCATTATAAAACATCAATTATTTTAAAAAATTCTTATCTTACTTTTTTTCACCAAAATTTCATTTTCCCAAAATATTTTTCAGCAATATTTACCAAGTATTTTGTCCTCAATAGAAGTTGTCACATAGAAGGGTTTAAGGGATACTAGCTTGGTACTGGTTTTACCAGGGAGGAGAGGCTTGAGAGGGAGTGTTAAAGTGAATAGGCGCGTTCGTTCGCTTTCCTGGCTAAACTCGTCTCTCTCTAGCGCTGACTCGGGGACTCATCGCGGTGTCCGCGCGCATGCGTCAAATTTAAAAACCGGCTTTGAACTAGAAGGGGAAGGTCGTGTTTGAATTTCTGCCATGGTTAACTATAAGAAGTGTTGTTTTTTAATTGTTCAAGTAACCCTAAGTATTTAACAAGACCCCGACATGGTAAATATCTTTTTCAAACGATTTCGCAAACCAAAAACAAAGCTTGAAATTTATTGAAAGTGAATAAAAGCTAGTGGTAATCGGTCTTCCACAAGCTAATATCCATCTTTTACATTTTTTTATCTGGGTTTTTGGCTTTGGAAACGCGTGGAAGGATATTCCTTTCATATATTTTTAAGCGAATACCTTGAATCATTCCTACAACCGTTACAAAAACAATTTGGCATTTTTATTAAGCCTCGGTTTCCTCCCAACAGACGTTGATTGTTGGTTGAACAGAGTGAGTGGGGCAGCAGCATAGATATAGTAAAACTATAAAGGGTCTAGATCCACTTCGCTGGCTTAGGCTTAACGAAAAAACGCGGAAGGGGCAACGAGCAGACAGCCGCTATTTTCTGGGGGTAGCCGTATAAAACGCCATCTATCAGTAATTTTCGAAACTAAATTAAAGGATGAGCTTAAAGTAGTGGCACTCTATGTTAACCCCCTATAGGGCTTAATAAGTCAAACCCTCGGAGATGCCATTACTCCATTTTATACGAGCTAAGAGCGGAAAAACGTATTTTATAAATTTTACACCTGTGAAATCTTTTAAAAAACACTTGGAACTTGTATTTCTACTTACTTTCGAGGAAATACCACCGTTTTCTGAAGGTAAGAGTCTTTTTTTTATACATTTATTAGTAATAAAAACATTTAAGGCGAGCTAAGCCTTGGTCTTGTAAAACAGGGCAGATTAGTGATTAGCGTCGTTTTCAGCGTTGAAAAACGTTATTTTATCATGTTATCCGGACATTAAACTGTTACATATTCTTAAAATAAGAGTCGATAATGGTGCCCACCATAACAAACTTTGTTAAGTGTGTGTCTCTATATTTAAAGGCATAAAACAAAATATAACATAAACGTTTTTATTTACTTATTTATGTAACAATCATGGCTTCAACTCATGTTTGCTGCGTTCAAACTGTAGGTGTAAAGAACGTTTTCTTTCTTACCACAACTTTCCGAAAGAAACTGCCACTTGAAAGAAGTGGATTAATTCTATAACAACAGCTGTAGGACCTCTGTCCACTGATATCTCCAGTTTACGGATTTGTTCAAAACATTTTACAAAATCAGATTTCTTTCCCACCACTGGAAAGAGACTACGTAGTCGGTTCAAACCGTTCGCGATTCCATCCTAATTTGGAGATCAAATTAATGTAACCGATGAAATTATCCCTAAACTGACTCTCCGTAATTTGACTCTCGAGCAACAATCTGAAGCATTAGAAGAAATGGGAGCTTTGTCCTTTGATCATGGATTGAAGCATGAACCCGCTGCTTTTTCAAATTTTCAGGCAACACATCAATACCCAGTGTCACACCTCTGTGGGTTTGATTGTTAATCCACAATTTTGCTTCCTTGGGGCAAGCCCCGATTGCCTTATACTGGTTGAGGACCAGTTGTACTTAGTGGAGATCAAATGCCCTTATAGTTAGGCGGCATAGCAATAAAATCATGCGTTTTATGATTAAAGTATTAAACTTTCAGGGTAGCTTATACACATGGCGAAGGCTTATTTTTTTAAAGGAGGCGTTTTAAATTGTTGTTAAGACGGCGGCCATCTTGAAAAAATGGCGATGAATGTGCGTATAGTTTAAATTGGCTATATCTCTGAAAGTTATCGTTAGATATTCTTCATTTTTAAAGCAAACGAAAGTATTTAATGTAATCTAACTTAATATACCCATATCAACTTAATCAAATTTATATATTTAATTTTTTTAAATTTTACACCGATATTTAAATTATTACAATGACCGTTTAAGATATAAAACGTACTTATGAGGCATTAGAAAGCTCGGTTTCTTCGGTTTCGAATGATAATTTAAATTATGAAAATTAGCAAATCAAAATTTAATATAGTGTATTATTTTCCCTTATTCTATTCTCAGGCCCACTTCGAAATCGTTGAGAGACAAAATTATGATAATGAAATGGGATCAAAAATTGTTTCAGTTAATTAAGCTTTAATTCGATAGTAATTAATTAATGGAAAGTGTGTTTTACAAAATGAATTTTAATTTCCATCACATTTTCCATCACACTCGCATAAGGCTGTACATGATAAGTCAGAAGCTCTGCACTTACATCTGAGAGTGCCACATCCTTTTTTACAGCCACAGTGAATTAATTCATGGCAGATTTTTGATGCTTCTGGTAATGATGTCCAATAAGGTTCGTATGAGCTATCAAGTAATCGCCATCCCCAATCTTCCGGACGTGGCAGATCCATTATTGGGTTGAGCGTCTGTCCCCAGCAAATAGCACCCTGGTAAATTGCTCTCTTGACGTGCTGTTCCAAAGCCGCTTTCGTAGGTGGGATATTTTCTAGTGAATTGCAGTGCCTTGAAAATATTACCCTTCTGGCTTCGTTAATGTTGGTGCATGTACTCGTTCTGTCATACATTAGGATAACAAACCTTTCTATTATTGACATTTGCAAGTCTGTGATATTGGTATTCGTTGGTGATATGTTTATTAGCGCTTCCGTTAATTCTGGAAATGAACGCCAGATTTTCCACGCAGTTTTCTTTCCATGATTTGCAAATGATGAGACTGTGTCGCATCCAGTCAACGCGTGAAACAGTGGCAAAGCCAACGACTTTTGCGGTCCTATAGATATCGATATTTCGTGGACAGGAAGGTATCGAAATCCCTTTCCAGTTCCAAATGCAATCCATAGCTCGTCTAGCTTTAGCTTTGTGAATGCCATAATTGAGAGAACTACAACATCAGTATCAACTGTTCGGATTTGAATATTGAGATGACCCTTTTCACAAGCATCAGCTGCATGAATCAAAACACGTGTATCTGCCTCTTCGTGGTTGCAAGGCTCTAGTGAGAGTTTATCTTCTCTAAAAGGAACAGAGAAGATGTCTGAACCATTGGTAACCACAAATTCTTTATCATCCATTTTAAATGCTTCTAAAGCAGAATTAGACAACGAATATCTGTCGTCTGCTAGATAAGACGTGCCTTCGTTTTGCTCCGTGATTTTATTGCGCTCCCGTAAGCCTAGGCTTAGGGCCTACCCGGCCTAGTAACTATTGTAAGACAAAGTTTTCAAATTAAAAACTCAATTAAAAATATGGTGAAACACTGTTTCTCGGATTGCGAGCATAAAGGAGGAGGGGAAAAATTTGGACCTATGATATTTTGTGGATTTTGCTCAACCCGGTATCATATTCAATGTACTGAAAGTGAAATTGTGCAAGGCTCATTTTGGATGTGCCCCTTATGTGTTGATGTTTTCAAAGAACTGAGAGGCCAATATAGTAAATTCAATTCAAATAAAGAAGCAACAGAGACCTTTAAGAAAAACATGGACAAGAAAATTAAAACTATGACTGAAGATGTTGCACACAAGCATAAGAAAACGGAAGCCCTCATTACTGAGCTTGATGAAAAGATAGCTCCGCTCAAGCAGACCTATGAAGAACTCGAAGAGAAATTGCTGGATACAAAGGAGAACATTCTAACAGTTATCCAAAATGAAGTTGCAGACTGTCAAGGAAAGGTTGAATAGTTACGGGATACAACAGAAGAAAGTATTCGAATAATTGAAACCAAAGTAAATGTACAATTATCAAAGCTGCATGAAACCCCCCCAAGTATTCCCACACAAGACTTAAACAAACAAAGTGGAACTAAAAATAGAAGCCACAACAATATACTTGAACCTCGACTACTGCATAGCGGCGAGAACAGGAACGAGTCAACTTTTCGAATGAAAACATATACGGATATAGCTAAACAAGCACCAAGACAACAAATAACGCACTCCCAACAAGGAATTAGAACTAGTAAACCAGCATTCGGACAAAGGAGGAATGTGCTAAATGCCAACCCTCCTCATAAAATAAAACAACGTCAACATACATCAGATAATAGAGAAAATTTGTATACTGGAAAGATGCCTGCTGACAAGATCACTACATGCAAAATTAAAGCTTCAGAAAAGTATGAGGACTACTTAATAGGAAACTGCTCTCAACAGGCAAGTGAAGAAATTATACTGCGACATCTACAGGAAAATGAAATAAATGTTACGGGGATAAGACAAACATATAATTCTAAACAGAAAGGCAGCACTACTAAATGCTATATATTACGCTCTACTAGTAATTCAAAAGAAATCCTAAATCCGAGCATATGGCCCTCAGGTGTGTCCTGTAGAGCTTTCACGAAGGATAAGCATAAGGAAAGCACGTATAAGACTTGGGGCATAAATGACAATGACGTGCTAGTAAAATGGTCAAACTCACCAACCCTAACGTACATACTCTCAAACTGTGGACCAGAGACCTCTATTGAAGATATAATCTACCATTTACAAGAAATCAATATTGATTCACCTAGAGTTAAACAAAGTGAAAATGGCAGTTTTTGGAAGACAGACTTTACGATAGAATGTAGTAGTAGGCATGATAAAACAATGCTTAATCTTGAAAACTGGCCACACCCATTAACAATCAGAAGAAATAACCGTGCAAGAGAAATCATACATGACCCCACCGAGATATTACAACCAAATGAAGTTTGACCAGCTGAAACCAAGGAACAGAGAAACTTGAAGCTATCCACTAAATCCACAGGCCTAAAAATAGCACATCTGAACATAAGAAGTCTCAAGTTTAAAGTTCAAGAAATACAGTACCTGCTCACACTATATAACATCGATATATTGGGACTCACAGAGACTTGGCTAACTGAAACCATACCTGATATTGTATGCAATATTGATGGATATACTCTATGGAGAAATGATAGAGTAGGCAGAATTGGAGGGGGAGTATGTATATACTCCAAAACTGACTTACCAATTAATCAAATCACCATCCATGAAACTGAACGCCCTCTGGAATCCTCTCTTGAATCAATCTGGGCTGAGGTTAAATATAAAAACTCCAGTAACTTGTACATTGGAATCATCTATATACCCCCCCAAGCAAATATACAAGACACGTCGGATGATCTTAGGAAAATCATTGACTGTCTGCTTCACAAATTGAATAATGAAATAATAATATTAGGTGATACAAATTGCGATCTCCGACAAACTCCCCTTTCAGCTAAGTCAAAGATACTTACAAAAACTATGGCTGATTTTAAGCAAATAATACAAGTCCCAACAAGAATAACTATGACGACGACAAGCCTAATAGACCATATATATACAAATTACCCGTCAAGAACTAGCAATGTAACAGTTAAGGCCTGTGGTGTATCAGACCATGACCTTACCTGGCTAATTCGAAAGAAAAAGTGTCCAAAATTGCAAAAGAAAATATGTAGTGCTAGAAGTTATAATAAAATTGATACGAACGTATTTGTGAATGAGCTACAAGTGAAACTAAGGGAAATGGAAGAAGCATTGGAAGATCCAGAAATAGGGTTGCATAACCTATGCACTGAAATCATCAAACAACTAGATAAATATGCCCCGCAAAGAAGAAAATATGTTACAAAAGTAAATGCCCCGTGGCTAAATTCGACCATCAAACACCAAATGCACCTTCGCGACAAATACAAAACGAAGATAAGAATCTCGCAGAATAAAGAAAGGTATCAAAACCTGTATAGAATTCAAAGAAATGCTGTAAACAAATTAATCTGTACGGAAAAAAGGAATTATTTTAAAAACAAGATAGGCAACGGAAATAATACAGCCAATATCTGGAAAACAATAAAGCCCTACCTTAAATCCAAGAATAGCAAAACAATAACAAAAATGGAGTATAAATCTGAAATAAGTGAGGATTCGGAAACTATAGCAAACATTCTAAACAATTATTTCATAAACCAAGTTCACGAACTACTTAAAGAACAACAGAGGGATATCGTACAACAACATTATGAGATTGACATTCCCAGTATAACAATTGACGAATTTACACCAGTAACGGAAGACAATATTTTTAACATGCTTAAGAAGCTAAAAATAAAAAAAGCCACCGGCATAGACGATCTCGCGCCTGCCATCCTGAAGGGACTTGCAGCTGTAATATCTAAAACACTGGCAAAAATAATTAACCTATCCTTCACCACAGGGATCTTTCCAAAACAATGGAAAACCGCAAAAATTATCCCAGTATTTAAAACTGGAAAGGATCATGAGCCAAAGAACTACAGACCAATATCAGTGCTGCCAACCTTATCCATTATATGTGAAAGACTTGCGTACAATGACATATACAGGCATGTTGAGGAACAAAATATGCTGCATACCCTACAATCGGGCTTCCGCAAGCATCACTCAACTACAACGTGTATATTCAATGTATATGAAACAATACTTCAACAACTAAATAATGGAAACTATGTCATCACAATCTTTCTTGATCTTTCAAAAGCTTTTGACACTGTCCAGTATGATTTCCTTCTTAAAGATCTTAAAAATGGAGGAATCTCTGGAAACGTATACAAATGGCTTGAATCCTATTTGACCAGTAGAAAGCAAATGGTATATAACAATGGGTGCTACTCAGAGAGTCGAACCATCAAACATGGAGTACCTCAGGGGAGTGTCTTGGGGCCGTTGATGTTTAATATCTACACCTCTAGAATGCATGAAGCACTTTCAAAGTCTGTCGCAAATGAATACGCAGATGATACTGCAATTATTGCTGGGGGTAAAAACTTGCAACAATTGATTACAGACACAGAGGGAGATTTACAAAGAATTAAGGATAAACTGAAATCTAAAGGTTTAATCTTAAACGTGGAAAAAACCAAATTTATGCTATTCTCACCCGATCGAAAAATGAGACAGATGGCAACAAATGTCCTAACCTTGCACAATAATACAATAAAACGGGTCTCCAGCTACAAGTACTTGGGCCTCTGGATTGACGACTTACTGACGTGGTCAGAACACGTGAACTATGTCATTAAGAAAGTACAAACTCGAATATGGATGATTAAACCCATTCAAAACTTCTTAGAAGTTGACACCATACGAATAATATTTCAAGCATGCATAAAATCAGTGCTGCAATATGGCGGTATATTTTATCAAAACAGTTCAAAAACAAATCTGGCAAAGCTAGAAAGCGTATATAAACTATGCATAAAATTTGTTGCAAAGACTCAAAAATATGCGTCTCTTACTGACGCCAAATTAGTAGCAGATATAGGCACCGTGCACCAAAATTACCTACTTGATACATTAACATTTATGTACAAAATCAAAACTAATGACTACCCCGGATTTGTCCAACAATGGTTCCCGCTGAACACAGGTATAAACAATACAAGGGGCACTAAAAATAACTTTTATATAGAAGCATTTCCGACGAGACTGCGCAACAAGAGTGCCAAACATATGGGAATCAAACTGTGGAATGATTTACCGATGGACATCAAAACAGAAAAGTCTATAAATGTTTTTAAAAACAGGCTTAACCAATATATAAAACAAAATATGATTTAAAGATAATTAATTTTAAAAATTTTAAAGTGTAAAATAATTTAAACTATAGGACACCTTTGTAAATAAGTTTAGACTTAAAGGTATATCCTAATAAAAGCTTTTTATTATTATTATTATTATTATTATTATTTTTATTATTATTATTATTATAATTGATAATACTCGGTAATACCCTATAACCTCCGTCCCTGAATATTTATATATTATAGTTGAAATACTCGGTAATACTTCATAATCTCTGTCCCTAAATATATATATTATATAATTAAAAATATTCGGTAATACTAAATAACCTCTGTCCCGAACTATACATATATCTGGCTGTATATAACACAAATATCAATTATGTAATTCTCCATAACTATTGTATAACGGCTCAGCGACAACGTGTGTGTATATTCTAGTGAACTATATGTAGTTTTTTATATACACATTAAAAACCTATTTCATTTCATTATTATTTAAAAAGTTCTGATTTGTTTTCATCGACCCGAAGAAATGTTTGCCAGTTTCGTGGTATTGGGGAAGAATCTGCAACTCGTGCTGTTACTCCAGAGCCACGTTTTCCTCTAGTTGAAGCTTTTAGACTTTTAGGTAAATATATGTCAAATACAATATCCAAACGACAAGCATTCTGAACTTGCTCTTTCAGGTATGGTATAAAAACAGAATTAGCATACTCTTTAAATGTTTTTGCAGCGCCTGGTTGAAGCATCTGAACAATCACTGGCCCGTCTAATATTGAGCATGTGCTTAATGGACGACCTGCTCCAGAAGTATAGTAGTCCTCCATGCATAATAAAAGATCCGACTTTGTTCCATGCCGCAAGCTCCCGTTTTCCGATATTGACGGTGGATATGATTGGTTTTCGTGGGCGAAGAACTCTTCAATATCTCCTTGTCGAGATTGGCAAGCAACGTATAATCGCGAGAATAGTCCTAAATCACTTTTGATCGATGCTAGTTTTGACTTGACTTTTCCCTGACCTTTAGCAATAGGGGTCGAAAACAGAGTTAGCTTGTTTCGAGGCAAAACATCGTCAGTAGGTTTGACTCTATCAAGAAGTCGATCTTTAATAAAAGATTTAAATTGTTCTTGTCCTATTCGTTCAGCATTGCGAATGGTTTCCGCTACTGAATCCGGTGCAATTACTTTAGTATCTAGTACAAGCAAATCTTTACTGTCTTCTTCAAATGGGTTTCCGAATTCTTCAAAGGCGTCAGTTAGAGATCTTACGTCCGCTTCAAATGAATCTTGAATGCTGAAAGTTTGTTCATGATGTTTAAAGTTTTGAAATGTGCTCGACGCTTCTTGAGAATCTTCAAACTCGTTTATCAAGCGAGAGATTTCGGGACCAGCTATCATCCATCTGCGTAGTGCTGATGGGTTTTCGGTTAAGCCGACAGCGCCACCGTCTCCTTTTATACATGCATTCATCTGTTCGTGAGCATGGTCAATTGAAATGGTAGAAAATGAGCGTTTTGATTTCTTTACTGTAAACTTTCCATTCTTGAAAGCCAATGCCACATCTGGATGGTTTATTGAAAGATCTGACATATCTCTAAGATGGATGGTTATCCAACGAGCATAGTTGGTGTGATCGAGTGCAAAAAACCACGGAGCCAGTTCTGTAAGAGAATCAAGATACATAGAAAAGTTCGATTCTCTAATTGAGCGAACATATATCAAGATGTTAAGCTCAAGTGACAAAACAATGGACCAATAATGAAAATGCGGCGAGTGTTTCATCCTTTCTTTAGTCCAAGTATCAAAATCAAGAACTTCCGTATTTTCAGTTTTAGATACGTAATTTCTGTAAGCTCTATGTAAGAGCGTATGCAAAGCGGCAGCTGTAATTTGGTGAGCTCTTCTTGTACGCGATATGTGGCTGGCTCGAAGGAACGAATCAGCGGTACCAGAATTGGCAATATTTGCTTTTACCAGGGCTTGAGTCCATCCGCTTCCTCTGAGCCAATCACCAACTGTCTTCAAACCTGCCATCTCAATATGCAATCCACCAAAAATTATAACAAACTTGTCTTCACCATAACGATCAGGCCATTGCCACTGAATCTGCTTGGCAATTGCATATAGCGGCTGATCGAACGTAATAACCGGTGCTTGACCAGCGCTCAAATAATCAGTAGCTTTTTGGATAACGTCCATTGCATGTTTAATCATTGCCACCGAATGTGCAGCATCGTGAAACAAGGGCAACAAGACAATAGATTGTACAGGTTTATCTATATTGGATTGCAAACTCGCATGATAAGCCGCCCATGATATATTTTTGTATATGTTACTAGGTGGCTCTTCGACGGTGTCTCTTACCATGTCCAGCCATTTTTTCTCTTTCTTCTTATATGTGTCGCAATTTGATTCATTTGGCAATATTGATTTGGTTGGCGGAACCTTGGAACTTCGTAGGGAAACATTAACTGGTTGAACGGTAGTGTAATCGTATGGAAGGTTTTTAATGGACTTTTGTTCGTTATCTGCCACAAGTATTTCAATGTTCCTGATTATTCCTTCTTCAACATGTGACGGATGTTGAATTAATGAAATAGCGGTTCCGTGAAAGGAATCCTTTGACGTTGTTGAACTAGGATTGTGATCTATATTTTCCACAGCGGCAGATGTAAAGACATTTGAACGTAGACTTGGAGGGCAAACAACGCCTTCAGTTTCGTAATGATGCAATACACTGTTTCCAAGCTGAGATGAAAGACGCAAAACCCTATCGTAAGAAATACAGATTCCAAAATGTGATAATTTGTCTATTAGCTGTCGTTTTCTGGTAGTTGCATGTAATAATAACCCAATATATAAAGCAAGAGGGGTTTCATTTCCAATGCTGTGTTTCGTAACAGAGGAATCAGCCTTCATTCGTTCATACTTGGTGCTGTTGAACTTCAGTAACTGCGCAATGGTTAATGTAGCCTTGGTTACAGTTGTTTGAGCTTGTTTTTTGATATTTGGTCCTTGGAGAATCATATTAACAAGCGCTATCAAAACATCCGGAACGCTTTCTTTTTCACAGTTTTGTCCGAATGACCCGTTGAATGGCCGTGTATTTGAAAATAAATGTCTCCGAATAATTTTTGCGGTGCGAGCGATGCAAAGGGCGTCACTGTCGAGATTTTCTGCTAAGGAATTTTTCAGTGTTTCAGCGATCACGTCTCTAAATGTCAGAAGAATATCCCTTCCTTCTTTCACTGCCTCTATGTTCGGAATATTTGCTAAGAGTCTATCTTTCAATCTAGTTGTGTGAACTTTCGTGGTTTTCTCCGCTCCCAATTGAATCATTCGGGAATCGTAGAGTTCAGCGAGCTTTGATAGCTTAAATATATGTGGGCCACTACTTTCTATTCTTGCATCTTCGATGTAGCTAACTAGTTCGGCAAAAGCAATTCCAGAAATGTTCCTCTGATCTTCTATATTAGCTTCTGTATCTTGCGATTTAGTAGCTCTAGCTCGGTTATGTAGTTGAACTAAGCATTTTGAATGATACCGAGCTTCAAGTGCTACCATGTCACCAGAACTCAGTTTCCCTAAAAGATTAGTATCTTGCAAACGTTCTGCGCTCTCCCGAACGCGCTTTTCCATTTCAATAGTAGTTACGCTATGTAATGGGTTACCATGACCGGCTTCTTTACCGCAGAAGAAACACAGAGCTTCGCCAATTTTATGTGAAAGTGATTTACGCGATCTTGTGCTAAGCATATTATCCGATTTGAGATCAGTAGTTTTTTTAGCTCTTTCCAGAGATTTGTTGTTATACTTTAAACGGCAAGATTTGTGCCACTTCGCGTTATGAATCTTAAGCGTCGTTTCAATCCCTTCACCCTCATCTAAGTTTTCAATATTAATTGTTTTCGGCAACTGATTTATTTTATGGAAAGCCATTAGATGTTCAGCCAGTGACAAATATCCCATGCCTGCACTTTTAGTTCGTCCTTTATCAGGACATACTAAATTCTCGCTGACAATATTGGATTGACAGAGAACACATAGTTCCCAATTTATTTTGCAAGATGAATGTGCCGCCATATTGCTTAAAATGAATATATAGGCTAAGTTAAATAAAATTCATAATATGAATTTCATATATTTTATTCGCAAACCATTTAGTAGAACTTGATATTATTGATATTCAAACAAAACCTGTCATAATTCATAATCCAACGCACGCGGTTGAACGCGAACTCTATTTTATGCGTCTCTTTTTCAAAAAGAGAAACAGATAGCTTTTAGTTACAGTTTACGAAAAATCCAACACCAGTCGAAATAATCCTTTATTAAGTGAAATCAAAACGTTTTCGCGCCTATGTTTAAAAAAGGGAATATCCATTGTTACCAAGCGTTTTTGACTTATCATGTAGTTTAAAACTTGAAAAAGAAAATGAACATGAACATGGTAATTTCCTTTAGAGAAAATTAATAGCTTGCCTTTTTTTGGCAAAACTATAATTATTTGACTAGTAATCATTTAAAGATTAATTAATATTATAATGGAAATAGAGTCCGACGCCGCCGATAGTACGCCGGCGCGCCGCCACATTTCTAGTTTTTAACCCCGCCGCCGCCGTACGTACTTTTAATCAGCGCGCCGCCCCGCCGCGACGCCGAAATATCACCGGCGTACGCCGGCGTGCCAACCAGTCTTGGAAATAGCACAGGTCCAAAACCAGTTTATTAATTGCTCGGACCAGTTTTTTTTATTCTAAATCCGGGGGTTACAGGTCCTTGGGATCACTTTATTAATTGAGAACTTTTAAGAAAATTGAGGAGGGACCAGTTTAAAAATTCTAGTCATTATAAATTTGTACTCCACGGATCTAGACTCCTAGCCTTGACTGGTGCTCATTTCTGCCTTCCTTGCTACAACCACAGCCCACTGGATCACTATTTGGCTTCCCACGCCAATGTTTTTCCTATGTAAAAGCGCGTGTTGGTAATTTTGGGCTTTATGGCTTGAAAAATCGAAGGAGCCATAGGCCGGCTATGGGAGGAACACAGTTATTTAGCCTGAATGTTGAAACTACTGGTTCAAATCTCTGAAAATTTTAAAGAGATGTGCAAAACAACGTTTGCTATTATTTAGAAATTTTCATACCATTTACTTTTATAGTTTTTTATAAATATTAAAACGAAAATTAGCCCTAATTAAAGGGCTTGGTCTTCGAACGGTTTAAAAGTTTTATGTGGTTTCACTTGATCGAATCTCTTGAAATTTTAGTGAGAGGCATATTGAAGGGTTCAAACGAACCATTCACTTCCAAAAAGTTGAATAAAATTTTGTTTGTGCATAATCCTACAACCTATTTAGTCGCTTAGGAAAATTTTAGGAAAAGAACTATTCGTTTCAAAATTTTGAAATATTGCACGATAATTTAACACCTTTCAATATGCCTCTCACTAAAATTTCAAGAGATTCGAACCAGTGAAGCTGAAGGAAACAAATTTAGACTGTTTGAGACTAAGCCATTAAATTATGGTTAATTTTCGTTTTAATGTTCTTACATAAAGCTAGGAAAGAGAAACATTTTAAACTTCGCACAAAAAATACCAAACATTATTTTGCAAATCACATTAAAATTTCAAGAGATTTCAGCCAGTATTTTCGAACATGGACTGATGTTGTGAACACCACCACTTCACAACTGAGAACTGCATACGTCATTAATCACTCTTTGTTAACTTACACGCCTCTAACGCCGCCGCCGCCAATAAAATTGTATGCAGCGCCGCCGCCGGTTTATAGAACGGCGCGCCGGCGGCGCGCCGTCGCCAATATGCCTAAACTGTGCAAACGCCGCCGCCGACAACTTTTTAGCGGCGTCGGACTCTACCTCATTTTGCCATAGAAATGTTCGAAAAGCCTAAAAAATAAATTTTCCAAGTCACGAAAGTACAGCCTCTTTCATTCTATGTGCAAATCTACATTATGGCCATGACCAAGGCTTAGCTCGCCTTAAATGTTTTTATTACTAATAAATGTATAAAAAAAGACTCTTACCTTCAGAAAACGGTGGTATTTCCTCGAAAGTAAGTAGAAATACAAGTTCCAAGTGTTTTTTAAAAGATTTTACAGGTGTAAAATTTATAAAATAAGTTTTTCCGCTCTTAGCTCGTATAAAATGGAGTAATGGCATCTCCGAGGGTATGACTTATTATGCCCTATAGGGGGTTAACATAGAGTGCCACTACTCTAAGCTCATCCTTTAATTTAGTTTCGAAAATTACCGATAGATGGCGTTTTATACGGCTACCCCCAGAAAATAGCGGCTGTCTGCTCGTTGCCCCTTCCGCGTCGACCTCCCATTGAATTGTGTATCTACCCTTTTAATATATCTATGGGCAGCAGTCGATGGAAGCGGAAGCTGGCGCGGTAGTGGCGGCCACGGCCAACTTAGGAGATGATTTAAGTTGGCCGTGTGGCGGCAGATAGAATATTTAAATTCTCTCTGCTGGAGGTGCCCCCCCCCCCTTGGCAGTAGAGCAAAAGGCCTTGTCGTGGCGGAGGGGGCCCGAGTTCGGTGTGCCGGTTAGGATGGTTCCTTGGGTTCACCCTTGGTTCGGACCTTTCCCTGCCCCGTTCCGCGAACGTTTTGCTCGGCCGCTTCGCCCCCGCCCAGGTGTTGCTTTGGCTCATCCCCAGCTCTTGGCAACCCTCTGGGGGTCGCGGATACATTTTTTGGACTGTATGGCACTGCTGTGCTCGGAGGGCGATCCCCCGGCCCCTCGAGCCTTCTGCTGCCTTGGTCCGAGCCCTGTCACCGACCACCTCCTGGCTGGGCTCGCCGCCGACGGTGTCTGTCACCTGCTTAAGGGGCGTTGCCGGGCCCGCTGGCCGATCCCGTGTGCCTTGACGGCGGTTCCGCAGGTACCATTTTGGGCACAGGGATGAATGGCAGGACGGGGGGCGCTGTAGATGCCCCCGCGCGCAGGAGCAGCGCCTAATCAAATGCATTCTGAGTAAACGACGTCACTTGCGCCTGCGCGTTAGCTAAAATTGAGGAACGGAGATAAAAATTCCTATCCCCTCTTTCATTCCTATTTGCCACTGTATGACGGTTTTTTTTAGCATTAGATCAAAACTCCCTCTAACGTTCCTTACTCCCTGGTTTTACTTTCAACTAACATTTGATTCTAGGAGATTCAAATGCTTGGATATCTGAAAAGATTTCTCTTGAAGAGTTTAAATTTTTATATTTTAAAATTGAAAATATTGCGAAGCGGAAAATAATATAGGCCTTTTCTTTGTGATTTAGTTATTATTGTCGAAAAGATCTGTAGATTGATCGTGATCTTTGAGAGCAACACAGCACGTTAATATTTAATACTTTGAAAGCTTTACAATTTAAGAATACGTTTTGTAAAGTTTTAATACGGTTTATATTTTGTAAGCTCTCAACGATTTTCTCACGTTATAGGGTCAATTTTCTACCTAATTTTAAATTTTTGATAAAAAATAAAATGTAAAGCCGTAGTATTTTCAAAATAACGCGCATGTTCCTTTTTAAAATACTTTCCCGAAGTAATTTTGGTGAAAAAAAGTAAGATAAGAATTTTTTAAAATAATTGATGTTTTATAATGATGTCTTCAAAAGTGAAAGTTTTAATATCTGTTACTTCAGGCAGTTCATTTTCAAACCTTATCTTTTACACTTTCCAGTCTTTGTCTACAATGACAGTTTTTATTAATCTAATAAGTGTCTGTGTGAGTCCTCCATTATTTGATTAAATCTATGGGCGATGTAACGCCCTTGAAAGAATCTTGCATTCTCACTAAAATAAAACTTATCCACACGAGTAATATATAACCCTATAATTTGATAAATCTGGTTATATATAATCCTATAGTTTTGCGATAGGAATTCTGTTTTTCGTATGAAAAATTCTCTAAAAGAGTTGGGCCGTGCATTGTTGTTAATGGGGAGTGAAAGGAAAAGTAGAAATATTGAACGTTAGTAATGCTTTAATACTTTTTTGAACGCTCGAGACTCTAGAAGAGACCCCAATTGATGGTCTGCTGGCAGGCCCAACGAATGCCGTTAAGCCACTGTAGTTATTATTTTACCCATATAGGTTTCACCAAACTTTGGGGCCCTGTTGGGCTATTCAAGGGGGTAGGGATGTATAAACACTTCTCTCAGTAACCAACATTTCGATATTCGGTTCATGGGTCTTATAACTCTTTTCCAACAGTGCCAGTCAAGTTGATGAAACGGAACTAATTCAGTACAAAGTGGACACTTTCGTATCTTTGGAACAATTCTGCATTTCATCCGCGCAGCCAATGGAGAAGACGCTCGAGCCATTGACGGCGAACAAGTTTTATTTGTGACAATATTTTACTTGATTTTGTTCAGTTTATCTGTAATTGCCATTTTCCTGGAATTCTACACGTATAACAACCAATGATGAAACGATGATACACGACCTCTAATCGCTCCGTAGACTATGAAATAAAGTTTATTTAAGTGTACCAAGCCAAGCCAGAACTTCAAAAATGGGAAGTAAATCCCCACAAAATATCTTTCCTATTGTATTATAAACATTCCACGGATAACATTTCCTTAGAGTAAAAACCACATAACTAAAATAATGTCTGGGAAGTAGCAAAGGCTTATGAACCTGTGTTTTTCAATATAGTAAGATACAAATGATGCCAACATATCTCGACTAGTAAGTGAAGCAAGAGTTTAGAAGCGAATTAAAGACTATCAGCAGAACAATGATCATATGAGATTCCGCACACTCTGTGAACTGCGAACGCGTTCCGGAAATTGCGAACACGTTTGCTCCGATTCGCCAACTGCGAAGTGCGAACGCGGTCACAGACAGACACACACACACAAAGATACGTCCTGTGTAATACCTCTCCATGATTTCATCGTCACGGGGATAGGCATTAACTCTAAAATTGGCAGAAAAAGATATAGGAGAAATGGTACTAGAGCCTTGAATTTTTTGTTTCGAGTCGAGTCTCGAGTATTGAAATTTCCCTTATCGAGTATCGAGCCGAGCCTCGAGTACTCGAATCGAGTTGTGAAAAAATTTTTTCGAGTATTTATCGAGTAATTGAGAATTGGTTTTGCAGTATTTCAGCACTTTCTGTTAATTTATCGCTCTAATAATAGAGATTTAGTGTAATTTTGATCATCGACAACTTCTTCAAACATTTCCCAGACAGTATTAGTCTTCTTCCCTTTAAATTTAACAAGTTAATTCCTCGTCAATATCTTCTTCGGAATCTCATTCCTCACCTTAGCCACTAGCCTTTATTATTCTTCGCAGAAGTCCCAAACGAAAATTACTAGCTGAACTTAAAAAAAATAATAAATTAATAAAATAAAAATATAATTATAATAGTAAACGCTATTATTAACCGTATTTTGTTACTTCCACTTTTGAACCAGCTAGCAGCTACTACTCTCCGAAAAAGGGGCGGTAACCTCGTAAGTCCCGTATAGTAGAGTTGCTCTGCCAAGGCTACGGAGCGCGTTCGACAACAGGGAATGTCAGCCACTTACTAAAGGCCACCGACAGGTTATGGCAGCGCCCATAGAAATACTTCTCGTAAACCCCGTTTATTACACTGGCATTATGATCTAAACTACCCAATAAGCACTAACCAATAAACGTGACTTTCTAGTCGATTTTTATAGCTACTACATCCAATTTTCAGAGTTAAAGGCCTTCCAAAGGCAGCTTCGAATATTTATCGAGCCTTGGTTTGATACTCGAGACGTTTTCGAGTCTCAGAAAATCTCTTATCGAGTATCGAGTCGAGTACTCGGCTCCATACTTGATCGAGTACTCGAGTCTTATCGAGTACTCGCACAGCACTAAGAAATACTGTAAAGCACATGAAAAGTGTGTAAGATTTGGTTTTTCTTTGATTCGGTTCTTAAGCTATAACGCCATGTATTACTAAACATCTTCATCGTATTTTACTAATCTTTGCAAAAACATTTCCGAAATGCGATGCGGTCTGGTTGAAATATTAATTTCAGAGAGATAAGGTTAAATTAACTTTAGGAAAAAAACTTTCCATTTTGAAAATGTATATTCAGAGCATTCAAGTTTTGAATTGATTTCACTAATTTGGTCAAGCAATGACCAAATCAATGGGTTAGCCATACTGGTTTCTAATTTTAGGTTTTTCACTTTTCCAAATATTTCACTCTTCCATTAAATGTTGCACTTTAACTTTGAAAAACCAAAAGCGTGGGAAAATTGTGAAAGCACCAGAGTGATTTTTGTTGCTCTAGGGCTGTAAGAGAGGTTAAGCACTACATGTAGGTAGATATTTAATATAGTCGATGGCTAATCACTCTCAGACTAGCAGTACACCGATTACGAATCACTTTAGCCCTGTCAAGGGCAGTACAAGTCACGATATTTTTGATACGAACAAAGATGTATAATAATGATACAGTCAAAGAATATTGGTTATTAATTAGAAAAATGACTTAATTTATAACATAATTGTTCAATTGGCTCTACATGGGATCTCAGAACGTTTTACGGCGGAGACGGCACGAAGCGAGGCTTGGCCCATTTTTGTACATGGTAATGTTTTTTATTAGATCTCACTTCTTTTTGTAGACCCTCTCGTTATACTTCGGTAGTTATATTAAAAAAAGACCCTCTCGTGGTACTTCGTTTGCCAATATAATCGCTAACGTTTGTCCATATTTACGCTGAATTACCCCTTTCGACCCGCAGAGAATATGCAATAAAGATTGTACGCGATATCCTAATATAAGAATGAATCAGTTACGACACATTTCTTTTAAACTTCTACTCCTATTAGCTTTAATATATATTTACCCCAGTGGCACAAGCCTTCCGAATAGCAGTCGGTTAAAGGTCGAATAGTCGGTTTACGGTCCAGTCGGCTGTACCATGCTTATTCCGACACTTTTCCGACTCATGAAGCCGACTACTTCTTTTAGTTGGCAATGCCGACATCTATCTGACAGTTGGAACAGAGATGGTTTAAAGTAGGCTTGCCTACCGTCTAGAAAATTGCAACACATTTTTTGCCAATTAATTACCAACTCCCTTGCGCTAGTCGGTATTGTGACGTTTATGAAGAGTAAAATTAAAAGCAAAGTTATTTTTAGGCCGTTTAGTAACCGACATCTATCCGACAGTTGGAACTGTGGTGATTTGAAGTAGGCTTGCCTACCATCCTAAACATGTAACCCATTTTTGCCAATTGATTCGGTATTGTCACGTTTAAAAAGAGTAAAATGAAAAACGAAGTTGTTGGTAGGCCTTATTTTAGCGTGGGACGGTTTTTTTGACTTTTACTATTCCGCATATGCCACCAAAATTTTTTTGTTATATATTTAACTTATACTATATTTCGACCCACAAGCAGAAGTTGATAATACTATATTTTTGGCAACACTAGAAACATAACGTTAAAAAAAATGCAAAGCAAGAAAACACATCTTATTTTCTAGTTCGAATTTTTATTCCTGTAATTTCTCGGGTCAGGTGACACGCCTCTGTTCTATTGGCGTAACTAAGGTAACGCCATGCACGTCATCATCGAAGAGGGCGCTGCTAGTGCGAAAGCAAGTCAGCCTTTCCAGTATCTCTGACGCGGCTGGGTCGTTAGAATGTTTAAACGAGATTTTTGTGGTCGAAAATGATTAGTTCTAGGCTTGCTAACTTTTAACTTCATCGCTAAGGTTCTTTGTCACACTATATAAACTAAAACGTAAGGTTTGAATTTTGTTATTGAATTATCAATTTATCTACCTTTTAGAGCCAGTTTTATGCATAAGCCTTTGCTTTTTTACCTAGCTTCTCATCTGCTGGGAACCACACCCCTATAAAGTGAAACCAAAACTTAAACGTTTATGTATACCTTCAGTTTATTTGTTTGAATAGAAAAGAAGCAAGTGCTTTGGGGCGCTTGGAAATCAAAAACCTTATTTATGAAAGATTTTTGGTTGTGAAAATAATACTGAAGTCCAAAATAGATCTCAATTTGTTTTAGTTACAGAATTTTTTTGCGGTTTCAAACATTTTAAGAGAAAAATGTTTTTCTTTTTCCTTAAAAAATATCTGTAAGTGTAAATCAGGGTTGCCACAGTACCTGCATATCCTGGAAAAGTCGGGAAATTTAAAAAAAAAATTTTAGCAAATTCTGGGAACTTGATTTTAGTGGGTAAAAGTATTTATTGAAAGAGTAATGAAAGTTTCTCCTTATCCTCTCTTAACACAGAAAACTCCATGAGCAATCCTTAAAAATGTCTAGAATTGTTTTTATAAAGAAATGCCTTCAAAAAAGCTCTTAAGACTGTTATTTATAGTTAAAATGATTCTTATTCATTTTGGTGCAACAAATACATTGGAAAACTTAATGTAGAGAGTTTATTTAATTATAAGCACTTAAAACGTGCTGTAAAAATTTACCCTACCGCCCTAAAAGATCTGGGAAAATCTGAGAAAAAGGTCAGGGAAAACCTGGAAAAGTCCGGGAATTTTGTTCTGAAAATTCCGTGGCAACCCTGTATATTTTTCATAAAGATTTTTGTAATTTAAGAGATAGTAACTGGCCACATCGAAGATATTAACAATGAATATTAATAAATGCTTTAATTGATGTAAATATTATACTCGCCCTGAAAAATTTTACTTTTGGTTAAAACCAATTAGCTAGGCAGCTAATATTTCCATTCGACTAGTCGTGTAATATCGAATACATTGTTTAATATTTGAAATTGTTATAATTGATGCTCAACCTGTATGTTACTTGAAATATTCAAAGTACAAATTCTACAGTGATTTTCATAGAAAATGTATTAAAAAATTTCAATACTTGGTATCAGTATCCTTTACTATAAGCGAATGAAGCCTCGAGTTAAGGCTTGATCGTCGCAAAAGCGTCGGACCTCTTGCTGACAGGCGGTTAAGTCGACTCTCAAACGTGTTGGATGAGGGTCGTATTTCATTCGTGTCGTAACAGTCGGTAAACCAGTGGGCCGTCGTCCCACCGGGCGGACATTTCGATTCTCAAACCCTTACTCTACCAGCCCTTTACCGACGATTTACCGTTCCTATACTAAAAAGCCGCGAAATCGTCGGATTGAGCGCGGCTTTAGGTAGGCATAATGACGCCGACCTGTAGTCGGCCAACAGTCGTTTTATAGTAGCCTCAAAACAGTAGGAAAACCGGCGGGCCATCGTCCCTCCAGGCGGACATTTCGACTTTCAAACCATTACTCTCCCGACTTATTAGTGACTTTTTACCAACTCGTCGGTAACACACAAAGCCGACCATGTAGGCCCTACGTCGGCAGTGCTACTGGGGAAAGGTTGTATGAACCCTGTTTAATAAATCGGTCTCGATAGCTAATATATCTGAGAAATTGTCGAGCGTAGGTAGTTTTTAACTCTTTTAAGAGTCGAAAAAGACCTCTCTCCAGAACAGTTTGAACAAGGTAAGCAAAGATTTATCCGTAAGGCTATTTCGACGTTGGGAAATGTACAATCTAACTTCTTGCCTCTTAATATCTTTAACAGATCTTGAGCATTTGGTGCATTTAGGTGACCAGTGTTAAATTCTTCTAATAAAGAAGAAAGTAATCCTTTAAACTGGAATAGTTCATGTACAAGATCAAGTTGAATATCTTCTGTAGCAACAGTAGCATGGGAACAGCATGGAAAGTTGGGAAATGAAAACTGTGGGAAAGTAGGCGAAAATAGACTAAAAGTGGATCCTAAGTAAATGGGTTAAAAGCGTGGGAATAAAAGTCAAAAACTACTTCTAAACTCTTTCTTTCTCTAAGCAAGAATGTAACCTGTACACGTAATACGAATCACGATAGACAACCATCGAAATTCAAAACTTTTCATACGCTCACGCTATTTAAAAACGGAAAACAGTCCCGTAATCACTCAAAACTAACGTCATGTATTTGAGTTTTTCGAAAATTTAATAAAACAATCGCTCAGATTTAGGTATCACCAGACTTCTTGGGCGCCCTTTATTTGGCTGGCGCCCGGGGGCAGGTGCCCCCTCTGCCCCCCCTTAATCCGGCCCTGCCAGTCAGAGTGGCATCGGAGCGGCTTTGCTACAGGATTCCCATCCAGTCGAATACACGTCGACACCCTTCACCCCAACACAGCGTCGCTATTCGCAAATCGAAAAGGAACTGCTGGGTGTAGTGTTTGCGTGCGAACACTTCCATTTCTACATCGCAGGCTACGGTGCAAACTAACCATAAACCCCTCATCGCGAGTAATGGTAAAATGAGAGTTAGCCATAACGGGGTGAAAAAATCCCATGTTAATCCTATGGGGTTTTACCTCGACGGTTTTTACCGGATAATCTATGCCGTTGATTGTTCGTCATTCGCCGGAAGAAGCCGTTTATATCTTCCCGTCAAAGTGGTTATGCTTAAGATAGGACGGGAGAGGTTTCACTTTATCGCGGCTACACGCGACGGTCGATTCAATTTTTGAGGTTCTATAGATTAACGTGTGAGGTATAGGCTTTCATTAGATGGGCCGTGCCGTCGACGGCACGTTTAGTTTCCCCATGATTAGGCTTAAGATATAGGACGGGAGAGGTTTCTCTTTAAAGCGGCTACACTCGACGGTCGATTCAATTTTGAGGTGTTCTATAGATGTGGTGTTCAGGCTTATTTTCCTTTATACCCAGCTTTCTCATTGCTATTGACGAGAGAGAATACGGTTATTCAGTTCATCTCGATCGCACTGTTTCTCCGAGATTTTCAATACCTCATTTTCATTATGGAAAGTAAATATTTCATCGTCATGGGTTACAAACAGGGTATATTATCCCCTCGAAAGATTAAGCTTACTCTTAATTACTTAAGTGAACAAAAACGCTGGTATAAAAGGGGTGAGTTTCAAGTCGTATTCATTGAACCAACGATATTGAACGATTCAAGATGTAAGTATAGGCGAGCTATTTAGCGATATTGGGATATGTTTTAATGATATTTATATTAAGGTTCACCGCCAAAGTATTTCCTATTTCAATCGGCAAAGGAATCAGTATAACACCGGACTGTGAAATTCAGCTAGGCACTTTGGATGAGAGTTCACTAATTACTTTGACTGAGGACGAATTCGAGGAGCTATACCGAGAGCGTAGAGAAATCACGTCCTTCTTGGACAGCGAGTCGGTTGCCCCGTCATCTTGGTTTTTCGAGGGATCTCAAACAAAACGGGTTGACTTTTCCGTATTTCAAGGCATTAGGATCGTTAGTGCTCGAGAAATACGTCTAGGTGGTGGTGTGAATTACGGGAAATACTTCCCTACGAAAGTCGGTTTCACCGTTTCAAAACCACTCTGGCTATCATTATTGGATAAATACGACGAAGTTACAACGTTTCTAGGTGAGGCTAAACGGGTTCACGAGAAAATTCAGAAACGTGTGCTAGACCAGTTAAGGGAAACAATTTCTAAAACTTGTGATAAATGTGAGTGGGATACTCCCTCTCAAATAAAACACGAGTGCATAATGTGTGACTGGAATACACGTGTGGAAATGAATTTTACATTAGCTATGAGTAAAATGAGTTATTCCGAGATTACAAAAGACTTTACCACGAATACATTTCTGGATGAACAATTCTGCGAATATATGCTTTGTAATATTGCTTGTAAATCGAAAAAATTACTATTAAAAAAATCAGAAGATATCACACGATAATAAATAATTGTCTCACTTTATAAAATTAGGGTATTACAGGTTTATGAAGTTTTGCAAATACTTCCTCAAATCCGATCGTTTGCGGCGAATTATTCTACCACGAAACAGTTCGATTAGATGTTTTTCTAAACGACCGTTTATATTCAAGTTTTTAAAACCAAAACGTTCGATTTTAGGTGACAACATCTTCGCAAAATAGGGTTAACCCTATGGTAAATTCATTTCACAAATGATCGATTTCGATAGAGTTTTTCAAAACTAGATGACCGCTTCTATGGAGATGAAATTAAACTCTCTACTTAAAAACGATGGTTTATAATAACCTAAACCGTCATAAAATCGAACGTTTAGAAATTCCGGTACCGGAGGGGTTTGTATAAGCGAATACCCGTTTGACTTAGGCCATTTATTCGCTGACGGT
The DNA here is from genome assembly GCA_019434445.1 of Phalangium opilio. Taxonomy (NCBI): domain Eukaryota; kingdom Metazoa; phylum Arthropoda; class Arachnida; order Opiliones; family Phalangiidae; genus Phalangium; species Phalangium opilio. The sequence continues at coordinate 80,700 of JAEQBA010003801.1, forward strand.
AGGGAGATTCGGTCATGTATCCATTCTACCATACATTTAACGCCATCTTGGCTGGTCCATCCCAATCCGGTAAGACTCAACTGGTTCTCAAACTAATTGAGTACCAGGATGTAATGTTCTCACCTAAATTTAGTGAGATTCATTGGTATTACGCAGAATGGCAGCCGTTTTTTGATAAATTGAAAGGCAAAGTTATTTTCAAGGAGGGATTACCAAATTTAACTGAATATAACGATAGTAAACCCTGTCTCCTTATAATCGACGATCTAATGTCTGAAAACAAGGGGCAGATCGGTTTCCTATTTACTAAAGGTAGCCATCACAGAAATCTGAGCGTAATTTTCATCACTCAAAACTTATTTCACCAATCTAAAGACTCTCGAGAATATTTCTTTGAATGCGCACTATATCATACTAATGAAGTCGCCTCGTGATAAACAACAATTGAGTTCAATTGCCAGACAGATGTTCCCTGAAAACTGGCGTTTCGTTGTAGACGCCTATCGAGACGCGACGAGTAGCCCCTTCGGTTATCTACTACTTGATATGAATCAGCGATGTCCGGAGAACCACCGAGTTAGAACCGGAGTATTTCCTCACGAGTCTGGTGTCGCGTATGTCCCCAGGGTATAAATTAGAAAGCCTCTCCAACGATGCGGCATTCTACAAGAATGACTTACGCTGTTCACTCGCAAAAAGATTTGCTCTCTGTCTTAGCTAAATCGAAACGTGGTCAGAGGCGAATTTTACTGAAAGGTGCCAAGAAATCATTAATCGACGCCATATCAGAGTGTGTACATAATACATTACAAGGAAAACTAAAATTAAACGAGTCTCAAAAAGCTCGGTTAGCCAAACATTCGGGGAAACTAAGGAAGATTGCCAGTAAAAAACTATCCTGGAAACGTAAACGCGCCATTCTAGTTCAAGACGGGTGTGGATTTTTCTCGTTCCTCTTCCCCCTCGTTTCTACGATTATCAGCGCGATAGCCGGAAATAATTCATAATTATGCAGTACGCCCAGAAAATGTTACTCGTCCCTAGCGAGACGCTCAAAGATGATCCCTTCCCCACCCTCAAAAGCAGGTGGTAACGGCTTTAGACGGTGATATGAATTCTATTCTAGTTCGAAAGGATTTAGATGATAGTTCAAAATGGCGTCTGTACGAGCAGACTCTACAACGGTACACTAATCTACATACTATAGCCAAGCAACCGAAGCAGATATTGTTAGAGAACAACCCTAGATCGAGTTTGAACGTAGCGTGGATGGATGATATTCCTCTTAAGTATATAGCCCGTGTTCAGAAGTTAGTTGATCATATTGAAAATATCCCTGGTCAGCTTAGGTGGTTATCTAACGGAGAAGTAGTTGTTAAAAATTCTATAGTGCCAAGATCGGATATTAGGGATATTGTTTTAGAATTTGTCAGACCTACATCGCACTCAAACACCAAACCGAGAGGATTTTACGCCGTAACGAACTTGCTAGCTCAACATGCTCCACAGTGGTTCCAACCGCATAATCGAACATCATCGGTAAAAAAAACTCGGCTACCTCTTGCAAATAACCCGTTATCTGCTATCTCCAAATCCCCCACTAAGAAAAAGACTACGGTGAAAAAGATTAAAAAGGTTGGACTGATAGCACTCCCATGGCTCCCCTACAAAATGTCTCCGAAATCCTAGAAGGAATTTATTTTAATCCATCTCACGAAGCCAGTTATGGAGGGGTGGAAAAGTTATACTTGGCAGCGAAACCCTCGGGGGTCTCCAGACAACAAGTGTTAGATTGGTTAAAGGGTAGGGATTCTTATACTTTACACAAAAAGGTTTTTAGAAAGTTTAAACGTAACAAGGTTATGGTTCACCATATAGACGAGCAATACCAGGCGGATTTAAATGATATGCGAGCCTTAGCTAAATATAACGATGGTTATAATTATATTTTAACAGTGATTGATTGTTTCAGTAGAAAGTCGTGGGCAATACCCATGAAAACAAAAACTGGGGTAGAGATGGTATCCGCATTCGAGTCAATATTTAAGGATACACTAGCATCAAAGTTACAGACGGATAAAGGGACAGAGTTTAAGAATAAGCTTTTTCAGACCTATTTAAAGGAGAAAGGGGTGGCATTTTTCACTACCGGGAACGACGATATAAAGGCTTGTCTAGTAGAACGCTTTAATCAAACTTTAAAGGGACGTATGTATAGGTACTTTACGCACAACAATACCAAGAGATATGTGGATGTATTGTCGGCTTTGGTTCAGGCATATAATAATTCCATCCACTCAACCATAAAAATTGCTCCCTCAGAGAATACGGGAACTAACGCACATCAAGTTTTACGTCAACGTACTCGAAACAATCAAAGGGAGATTTTTGTAAAGTGGTTGGGATACCCGGAGTGCATGGCTAGTTGGATTTATGCTCAAGATGCAGTCTCCCTTCTACCTAACGCTTCCTAGCAACACTCCCCAGTAGCACTGCCGACGTAGGGCCTACATGGTCGGCTTTGTGTGTTACCGACGAGTTGGTAAAAAGTCACTAATAAGTCGGGAGAGTAATGGTTTGAAAGTCGAAATGTCCGCCTGGAGGGACGATGCCCGCCGGTTTTCCTACTGTTTTGAGGCTACTATAAAACGACTGTTGACCGACTATATGTCGGCGTCATTATGCCTACATAAAGCCGCGCTCAATACGACGATTTCGCGGATTTTTAGTATTGGAACGGTAAATCGTCGGTAAAGGGCTAGTAGAGTAAGGGTTTGAGAGTCAAACTAGAAAATCAGATGTGTTTTCTTGCTTTGCAGTTTTTTGTAACGTTATGTTTCTAGTGTTGCCAAAAATATAGTATTATCAACTTCTGCTTGAGGGTCGAAATATAGTATAAGTTAAATATATAACAAAAAAAAGTTGGTGGCATATGCGGAATAGTAAAAGTCCAAAAAACCGTCCCACGGAAAAAAGGCCTATACAACAACTTCGTTTTTCATTTTACTCTTTTAAAACGTGACCATACCAACTAGCGGGAAGGAGTTGGTAATCAATTGGCAAAAATGGGTTACATGTTTAGGACGGTAGGCAAGCCTACTTCAAACCACCACAGATCCAACTGTCGGATAAATGTCGGTTACTAAACGGCCTAAGAATAACTTTGCTTTTAATTTTACTCTTCTTAAACGTCACAATAACGACTAGTGCGAGGGAGTTGGTAATCTATTGGCAAAAATGTGTTGGAACTTTCTAGACGGTAGGCAAGCCTACTTCAAACCACCACAGTTCCAACTGTCGGATAAATGTCGGTTACTAAACGGCCTAAGAATAACTTTGCTTTTAATTTTACTCTTCTTAAACGTCACAATAACGACTAGCGCGAGGGAGTTGGTAATCAATTGGCAAAAAAATGTGTTGGAATTTTCTAGACGGTAGGCAAGCCTACTTTAAACCATCTCAGTTCCAACTGTCGGATAAATGTCGGTTACTAAACGGCCTAAGCATAACTTTGCTTTTAATTTTACTCTTCTTAAACGTCACAATACCGACTAGCGCGAGAGAGTCGGTAATCAATTGGGAAAAAATAAGTTGGAGTTTTCTAGACGGTAGGCAAGCCTACTTTAAACCATCTCATTTCCAACTGTCAGATAGATGTCGGCATTGCCAACTAAAAGAAGTAGTCGGCTTCATGAGTTGGAATAAGCATGGTACAGCCGACTGGACCGTAAACCGACTATTCGACCTTTAACCGACTGTTATGCGGAAGGCTTGTGCTACTGGGGCTAGTATGCAAATTTACGAAAATACCACAGCCTGCTACTCAACTAAACTATCAAAATGTATACAATTGGAGGGGGGACATTGGGAGGTTGCTCTTGTTGAGATAATATATCCAGTATCCTTTCATAATGTTAAGGAAGGCGAAGGTTACATGCAGTTAGCGGTTACTGAAATATCTCCAAAAGAACCGACGGCTCATCCTCAAGCTACCGATCCTAGTTCCAGAGCTGTATTTAAGAATCGTGGTGTAGTGAATTATGTTGATACCGTAGAAAAACCCACCCCCATAGGGGATATATTCACCATACCCGGCGGTTATTATATCAGTTTACCCGTGTTATTGAAACAGCTGTACCGCAGCCTCGAGTCGTGGGAATACGCATCTCGGTTTTCTTTTATCAGCGACCCCCTCACCAATCACGTGGTTGTATTTGTAAGACGTAACACGTCGATAGCCTTTTCCCCGGTCCTATCTAAACTCCTAGGTTATAACGAGGATCTTATGCCCCTTATTTGCCCTCCCGATCAATCTGAGATAAATTTAAGAAGCGACGTGCCCGCCAGATTAAATTACTTTATAACGGATCAGCTATTTGTCTATTCCGATATAGTAAGCAATGAACTAGCGCCATTACTTCGTATTGTCGGTGTTGAAGATAAACCCCATGGCTCTATAGTCACTAAAACGTTCGATTCACCTCACTATGTTAAAGTTGCTAAACGTTATTTCGAGACGTTAGAAATAGATATAAGAACGAGTTTAGGTCAACCGACGGCATTCGAGTTCGGACAGACAACCTGTAAACTACATTTTAGACCATGCCCAAACCAGACGTCTTAGGTCATCGTTGCGAGTACCGGTCGTATTACCTTGACCAGGTGGGTGGAGGAGTTTCGAGCGTTTTTTCTGGTAGACCACATCAAAAAGGCCACGGGGTAGGGGGCTTGCTCAAGGGCTTGTTTGGATGGGCCAGACCGTTATTAGTTAAAGGCGCTAAATATCTAGGTGTTAAAGCCGCTACGACGGGGTATAAAATATTAGGCGATGTAGCCGAAGGACAGAATATAAAATCGGCTGCCAAGCGTCGATTTAACGAGACTATGGACAATATCATCAACCCTCAGAAAGGGTCGGGCGTTATAAAGAGGCTCAAGCTGAAAAGACTCTCAGTTACTCTCAAGGGAGCAAAGACGAAACCACGCGACATTTTCTCGCGATATAAAATGCTCTCCGTTCAAGCCGTGAAGAGTGAACTCGATATTTTTGATTCAACACCTACCCAGACAAGTATAGAACACGGACAATGGACCTGGTATAAACCTCTATCAGCGCTCAATGACAGCTCTACCGTCGAATACCACATCCCCGGAAACGGGGATTATTACATGGATTTAGCCCAAACAATGCATTACACCCGGTTGAGTGTGACCAAAGATGACGGCGGGATTCTACCGGACGACGCTGTGGTGGCTCTCGTAAATAACGCGGCTCACTCCTTATGGCGAAATTGTGAAATCTATTTTGGTTCCACCCTCGTAACGCCGGCGGCAAACAACTACTCATTTCGCGCTCACATCGAATCCCTTCTAAACTATGGACTAGCCGCTAAAAAAACGCATTTGTCTTGCGCTGGTAGGGCTAAAGACGAGGCGGGTTAAGGAGCGTTCACACTATCCAACTTTAGTCAGCTGACATAGCTGACCTGACAAGTCGGGCCGACTTGTCAGGTAGTGTGAATGCCGCACCTGACCGAACTTTTGTTAGACCACGAACCCGATTTTTGTCGCCCCGGCACCCGACTTGAGTCAGGCCGACTAAAGTCGGATGGTTCAATAGCCAATAAAGAACGTGAGAATATTCACGTGATAAATGACGTAAATAAATTTTTCCGCTTGTTTTCGTTTGTCGTCTGCTAGACTAGGGAAAAGAGGCTTAAGGCTTTAGCAACAAAGTTAAGAATATTATTATCATCATGACGTCCAAAAATAAAGCAGAGGTAAGACTATGGTTTTAAATAATATAATTGATACTAAAAACTATTTCGTAGAAATACAACTAGAATGCTGCCAACACGAGAAAGTTAATTGACGTCGTAAAAGATCATGAACATATTTATAATCCAAAGCACCAGAATTACAAGAAAAGCGGCTTGAGAGACCAGGTTTTTCAAGAAATAGGAGCTTCTATTGATTGTTCAGGTACGCTACACGTAGACCATTTACAACGTCCTGCATGGTTGAAATGAGCATGCAGACACCATGCTTGAAATTCTGTTTACTGTTTACGTGTGGTAAAAGAAAACGTTTGAATACAGCATCCGATGTAAAGGCTCGTTGGGAGGGTTTACGAACGTACTTTCTGCGAGAATCATCCAAATTTACGCAGTCAAAGACAAGTGGCGCTGGAACTGATGACGTGTACACACCAAAATGAGAATTTTTTAACGACATGGAATTCATCAGATCCTCTGTTCAACCAAGGAAAGGGCGGTCAAACATGGATATTGCTGAACAGGTAGCAGTTGTTTTGACTACTAATGTAGTTAAGATACATAACATATGCTTCCATTTGAAAGGCTGTCAAGGAAACCAATCCATCCTCTGTTGAAAGTGCTCAATTTTTTGAAGATGAAGTAATAGAGCCGTCAGACATTGAGGAGCAAGCGCTAACCAACAACGAGACAGTGGACAATATGGCAGGACCAAGTTCTAGCTCAAGTGCCACAGATGTAAGGTCTAATGAAAAGCGAAAAAAGTCTCCGAAGCGAAAAAGAAGGAATTATGATAGTTCGGTAGAGAATGATTTTATGGAGGAAGCCCTAAAGTGCCTCAAGTCTACGCCTCCAAAAAAAGAAGTGGTAGACGAACATGATACATTTGCGATGTTTTTAGCTACCCAATTGAGAATTTTGAGCTCGGAAGACTCCGATGAATTGAAATTAGCAATAATGAAATTAATTTTTGAGAAGAAACATAAAAAAATGTTCATGTGAATGAAAATGCATTTATTTGTTTTTAATTAAAAGAGCAGAAACCACTAAACAATTATCATATGCCATAGAATTATTAATAGTTATACAATCGTTCCCACTGTTTTTCATATGAACCCTCATTACAGAAATACGCAGTAAATTCATCTCTAACAGACTTTGCTGCTTGCGATGCATAGCACCCTTGATTTTGTAACGCTTTTAAACTGCAATCATCTGATTTCTTTTTCCTGCTGGTTTCTACATCATCATCACCAATATCATCATCTAACATATTATTTGATTGTTCTCGTAAAATTTTGTGCAATGTACAAATGCACAGAACAATCTTTTCTACGTTTTCAGGGCTGGCTTGAATAGTTCCCAGCAAAATGCGGAACCGTTTAGCAAGAATCCCAAAAAAATTCTCAGATATCCTTCTGGCTCTTGAAAGCCTAAACATTTAAACATACATAAATACTGAAGAAATAGTAATTAATTCATTACGTTCAGTTTTAACCTGTAGTTAAACACTCTTCTTTGAAACGTCAGCTCGTGTTTCGAAAACGGTCTCATAACATTAGTTTTTAATGTAAAAGCTTCATCCCCAACATTTACATAGGGCATAGGTTTGTTGCGGCCTGTTAATGCTTCGGGTTTTGGTAATTTATCTTTATCTTTGGTAAGTGCTTCGTGGAGTTTTGTGTTTGTGAACGTGGCACTATCATGGCATCGACCATTGGTGCCAACGTCAACAAATATAGCCTAAAATGGAATATAATACTTTAAATATCGTGCTATCCCTGGACAACATGGGGTTCGTTGTACTTTAGCATCTACAAGAGCTAGAAGTATCACGCTGAAAGTGCCCTTATAATTGTAATAATAAGAGCCAGAGTTTGGTGGTGCTGTTACATTTATATGTTTGCCATCAAGAGCTCCAATACAATGATCGAATTGCCACTTAGTTTTCAAGTCTTCCGCTATTTTATACCAGTCTTCTGTTGATTGTGGGTAAAGAATATGGCTGTCAAAACAAACAAAATTAAGAACAGTTCCAGATATTTAAACCCCGTGGCTTTAACTTTACCATGGCGCTAGTTCATCATATATAGCTTCACAGGTCTCGTACACTATGTTGTGAATAGTACTTAGGCCCAAACGGAACTGATAGCTAAGGGAATGCATTGTTTCTCCTAAATGAAGACAAAAGAGTTTGGTCCCATTTCCACAAAAGAATCCCAAATGTGCAAAGGGATGTAACAAACCTGTGGCAAGAAATCTCAGTGTTACAGCGAGTCTCTCTGCTGCTGGTACTGCTTCTCTAAATAATGTATCTTGTTTTTCAATTCTAAATTTTACAGCGTTTTAAATGTAGGTAAAGGTCTCGTGAGACATTCGAAGATAATTCCTGTAATCCACGCAATCTTCAAGCCTAAGTTCTTCAATTAAATTAAAAGCTCCTTTCTCGTTTTGTCTTGATATCCATTCTTTCACCCATATTTTGCGCTTCGTTGTTTCACGTTTACGTTTCTTTTCGGCTAGTATCTTGATTCCCAGCAACGAAGCTGCTTGTTTCCTTCGATGATTGGTATGGAGATCCATTTACATAAAGGCTTTAAAATACGCAATGCAGCTTGGAGCTCAATCAAATACAACCTCAACAGTCGATAAATATAATAGTAGCAGACAACTATTCAGTCGAAAATAAGTTTTAGTTCAGTTCAGATCAGTTTATTTGGGGCATGAGTAAGAACAAATATCAGACTGACAAGTCAGATAGTGTGAACGGTGGGCCTGACTCAAGGCTGACCTGACAAGTCGGTTCGCGAAGTCTGGAAGACTAGTCGGCTGACTAAAGTTGTATAGTGTGAACGCTCCATAAGATGGATGATCTAACCGGCAGCGGTTTCCTTGTCAGAAAGAAAGCCGTCGAAAAATCTGTGCATATCGAATTTTACTGTCCCGTATTTAGCGATGTGTTTAATATACCCGAATATCTGGTGAATGCTGTGGATGTTAATATAAGCTTCTCGAGAAACAAAGACGAATTTGTGCTGATGTTTAAACAGACCGCGACCCTCAAGGGTTGCAAAATATTGCTTAAAGAAGATGGGATAAATGTACGCAAGGTTAAACTGGCACCTAAAATATTATTGGCGCATGAAGCTGCTCTCGCTAGAGGTGCTGCCCAGTATAATTTTACGCGTACCGAGATAAAAACGAAAACTTTGTCAGCGTACACGCAGAGTCAGAGTTTCGACCATATATATCTAGGTGCCCTCCTTACTCGCGTCATAATCGGTCTAGTTTCCAACAAGGCGTTCAAGGGTAGCTACACCCATAACCCCTTTAACTTTAAAAATTACAATTTGAATCATTTAGCTTTGTATGTGGATAACGATCAGATACCTTCTAAAGCCTTAACACCGAATTTTACTAAAAAATTGTTTATGAGAAAGTACCACACCTTGTTTTCAGGGTGTAATATTCATTATAAGGACGATGGTAACGATATATCCCCTTTCGAGTACGCTAACGGGTACACCTTATATGCCTTCGATTTAACCCCTGATATTTCGGCTAGTGATTCCAACTTCTGGAATATTGTTAAACAAGGTCAATTACGATTGGATCTAGGTTTTGCGACCGCCTTACCCGAAGCTGTTGTTTGCATCGTTTACGCCGAGTTTCAAAGCCTAATTCAAGTTGATAAAAATAGAAACGTGATTGTCGATTATTAATGTCAGCAACAAACACAGTAGATTTAAATTACGCCGCCCTATCAAAAACCCAGAGTTTTTTTGGTTTTTTTGCTTCGGAAAGGCTACCTCATAAGGTTTCCCAATATCCCATGTCTCTCATCATAAACTTTGACCAGCACAATAGAAGGGGGTCGCACTGGGTTTCCATCTATATAGACGCCCTACGTGTCGGTTATTATTTCGATAGCTACGGCTTACCACCATATTTTATACCTAGTGTAAGATTATTTTTATTGGAACATTGTAAGAAATGGTCATATGGGGGGGAGACAGCTACAAAGTCTAGATAGTAAAGTTTGCGGTCAATACAGTGCCTTGTATATTATACATAGAAGTTCGAAGAAAAGTACGAAAAGCTTTTTGGATGGGTTTTCCCGGAGGCAGCGACAAAATGATCTGAAGATCGCGAAGCGCTTCAATAATCATATAATAAGACTAAAAAGGAGTATGAATCATATCTAAAGTGTATATAATAAGACTGAAAAAGAGTATGAATCATATCTAAAGTGTATAAAATAAGACTGAAAAGGAGTATGAATCATATCTAAAGTGTATATAATAAGACTGAAAAAGAGTATGAATCATATCTAAAGTGTATAAAATAAGACTGAAAAGGAGTATGAATCATATCTAAAGTGTAACATATTTAAGCAATTTTTCAAAATAAAGTTTATTTTCAAATTTCGTGGTCATCTTCTGACTCTAGAGCACGCCTATATTACATTCACTATATCTAGGTTTTCTACGGATAAAAACGTCAGCGATAATATGATAAAATAATTTATGTATAAAAAATTTTCAATAAAATTATAATTTCAAGTTTATCACGGTTTTATATTTAATTCTTTACATTTTTGGTTAAATTTTTCGATAAAGAAATGCCCATATGCCAGGGTGCGCACTCCTCCTGGGAGGATATATTTTTTGTTATCACAAGCGGATAACGCCTTTTTGGTTTGGTGAACTGTACGCAGATTGTGTTTAGTGCTCACAATCCTTTTCATACTGCACGTCGTTTCTTCTTCGCCAAATAAACATTTCCGATAATCAGCATGATGAATTGATCGTTTGACGACGCGGCGACAGATTCCCTTTGCGGTTTTCTTTTCACCGTTTTCGGATAGAATAGAATAAAGCTTAGGTCTTAACCCTACAAATTCTAATAAGGGTAGAGGTGTAAACATGATTAAGAAAATAATTTTTTCGGAAATATTACCCTTTATTATCACTCCATCCATCTCATCTTTCATCTTACCCAGGACCTTCTTATTCACATCGCTGAAAAGAGGGTGCGATTTCGGATAACCGGAGAAATCAAACCGATCTGCGTGCTCCTTAAAGTCAGCGTATACGTCTAAGGTCTTTATGTCGTACATTAAGCTATCTATGAATTGAAGATAAAGTTAGTGGGGGTAGGAGGGGGGATTTAAGATAAATTAACAAACCAGTATTAGTAAATTGAAGAATGGCCTTATCTCCGTATTTCTCTCTAATAAAATCGTAGTGAAATCGATATAGAAATAATTTGGAAAGATCTAATATTGAGAAGCCAGTGTAGATGGGTCGATTTAGGGTTAAAGTTTTCTTAACCATCTGGATTCCGACCAATTCATTATGATGCATAATGAATTTTTGGAACGCTGGTGATGATGCCTTTTTAACCGCTCTTGGTTGTTGTCTGGTTATCCCGAAAGCACTTCAAGGAGAAATGCTTACTAAAATTCACAGCCCGCATCAAGGCACTAACTCCTGTGTTGCAAAGGCAAAAATAAATGTGTTTTGGCCACACATGTCCCACCATATCACAGATTTTGTTCGAGTCTGCACCATCTGTCGTGAACGAGATCGCGCTAATATCGCCATGCCTTTAAAACCCCATCCAGTCCCACTACTCTCATGGGAAACTGTTGGTTCTGACCTTTTTCAAGTGGACTCCCAACATTACATTGTATTGGTGGATTACCATTCCAAGTTTGTTGAGGCAAAGATGCTTCAATCCACCAATGCACAGGCGGTGATCAATTTTATGAAACCCAATTTTGCCCGCTACGGCGCACCTCAACTGTTGGTCACGGATAATGGCCCGCCATTCTCGTCTGCGGCTTTTAAACACTTTCTTGAGCAGTGTGGTGTTAGACACTACCTCCAGCCCCTACTATCCGAAATCAAATGGCATGACGGAACGGACCATTCAATCGCTTAAGAACTCCTTAATAAAGGCCAAGAAGGATCATCGTGACCTTGATCAAGTATTACTGGATTATCGCACTACACCCAAAACAGATCTTCCATCACCAGCCGAATTACTTATGGGTCGTCGCCTACGCACACACTTAACTACCACCAACACATCACTTGAGCCATTGTATCCCACGAACGACACCAAACGGGTCCTTCACGAACGCCAAAAGAACATGGTTGCAACTTTCAACAACACGTCGACCAAGCCTCTACCTCAATTATACCCTGGTCAAGCTGTCCGCTACCTCGCTGGCCCTAGACTGTGGCTCCCGGCTAGAATAGCTTCAGTTGGCCCTGAACCTCTATCCTACCAACTACACACAACCCTGGATAAACTCATCCGTCGCACGAGAAGCCAAATTCGATTAGATCCCTCGAACATCGGACGTACACCCGATACACATTCCGATCGCACATGGTCCACCCCGTGCGAACCAATGAGGCATGACCCGGAACCATTTTCATGGCACACTCACACGAAGGCACGCCCGGCTCCACCGCCACTTGTCCCTCCTGCCGTCTCATCCCACCATCGTAACACTCCTCTACCAACCGGCACTGCACCGACCGATGTGCCGATCGAACAAGGTGCTCCGCCCACACCAATGGATCCACCGTCATCACAGCTGCCTAGTCGCCCGAAGCGTGACATTCGCAAGCCACTCCGCTACACAGACTAACTACTTAAACAAGCAACAGTACACTCGCAAAAAAAAGAAAGTTGTTACATTGTACCAGTTGTATTACGCGCCTTACATAAGTACCTTAACACCTCCCTAGACGGCGCCAGCCTAATCACAAACTCTATAACAATTATGAGCTACATGAGGGACTGGCAGTCCAGAGCGGATCTCCAGCCCGCAGTGCAGCTAGGAAGAACGCCTCTTAACCGCAGTTTGTAACAAAGTTAATTGTGTATCTCTTGATTAAAATAAGCTTGATTAACCTAGCCCATAACTGTGTATGTGAAGATCTCATTTACTAGTAAATTAATCTAACACTTTGTTTGACTTAAAATCACCTAGATTTAGATAACAGTCCGAAAAAAAAGTCAAAAATGATACTTTTCAAATCTAATGAGATAAATAATAATAATAATACTTACTTTACAATGCATAGAGGGGTGGTGGCTAGCCCCTTTGCCACAGCTAATCTACAACGCCCTATACTAACTATTACCGTTAACCTCTGCAAGTTTTGATGGAAAGGAGAAACCGGGTTAGACCGCGGAGAAAAACTCCTTTTAACAAGCGGGGAGAGAACTTGCAAACTCTACGCAGAAGGATTTGTACCCAGATTTTCACCCAGTGCCACAGTCCGGGATCGAACCCGGGATCCTCTTGCTGCGAGGCGAAAGCGCTAACCGCTACGCCACCCCACCTTGTTGAAAATTGACCTTTTTAGTCCGCGAGAGCCATTCTTAATGAGAACGTCTATGCTAGTAGGTTGTCAATTAAACTACCGTTATATTATTGTTGTTGGAAGTTGGAGATTAAGTGAAATTAAGTGGTTGTAAAGAGCCAGCAGGTTTTTGCCGCTTCTTTTTGTGAGTATTTGACTTTTTGTATGTAAAATGGAGGAAGACAATGTTGAGAGTAAGGAGGAAATGCGAAAGCGTAAAGCTAGGGAAAGGATGAAGGCAAAAAGGTCGGATCCAGAGTTTAAAAAGAGAGAAAATGAAAGGAGACGAGTTTTAGCAGCTCAGAAAAAAGCTAAGGGTGAAGGTAGCGGTGGTAGAACGTCCAGTCCTAATATGTTTGATAGTTCTATGGCGTTGCCAGTTGGCCACGGTAGTTCTGGTTCAGATCGCTCTTTTGTAAACCCAGAGCTGGTTACTGACGATGAACCTATGAATTTAGTTAGTAATAATGCTAATAGTTCGACAATGGTAGCGAACGATGATCAATTACCTTGTACGTCTCATGGTAATGTGTATCCGTTAGAGAGAATGAGAATTTTGAGCCAGAATGAAGAGTATAGAATGAAAGAGGCGCGATCAATGGCCAAAAAGCGGGAGAATGAGTCATATCGTGAAAGGGAACACCAAGTTGGTATACTGACCAAGAGAGTTAAAAGGCTGGATGAATGGTATAGAGCAAGCGAAAGAGTTAAGAACTAGTTAAGTATGGTTAAAAACCGGCAAGATTTAGAGTACAATGAAAATGAACGTGTTGTAAATCAGTTGGCTAAGGCTAATAAACACCAAGATTTAGAGTACGTTGAAACTGAACGTGTTAGAAATCAGTTGGCTATGGCTAATAAACGCCAAGATTTAGAGTACGTTGAAAACTGAACGTGTTAGAAATCCGCTGGCTATGGCTAATAAACGCCAAGATTTAAAGTACGTTGAAACTGAACGTGTTAGAAATCAGTTGAGTAAGGCTGCCAGGCGTGATAATGTAAATGTTAGAAACCCAGAGCGTTCTAGAAATAGATTGTCTATGGCTGAAAGGAGGACAAATCCTTTGTTTATAGAGCAGACTTATTTTGAAAGTATTAAAGAAGGTCCAACGTGGCCGTGTGAAGGGTGCTCTGGCCTTTTTTTTAAAGCATCGGGTAGCTTTGTTAAGTCTACAGTGCTTTTGGCTGTTCCTGGGATTCACGGTCGTGAATTAGGTGACAAAGTATTTTTATGTAGTACTTGTAATAAAGCTGTGAAAATGAACGAAATTCCCAAGTTTTCCAGAGAAAATGGATTTGAATTCCCTGAAATTCCGGCAGAACTAGTTAATTTGTCCAATTTGGAGGAAAGAATGATTTCACCAAGAATACGTTTTATGCAAATAAGAAGGTTAGGTTGTGATCAACAAAGGGGGATTAAGGGAAACGTGGTCAACGTTCCTATAAATGTAGAGTCTACAGTGTCCGTGTTACCACGGTTACCTCGTGAAACAGATACTATTCAAATTGAGTTTATGAGGAGAATGCAATATAATACACCCTATTTGTATGAAACTGTTAGGCCGAAAAAAATGCACGAAGCTCTTAAGGTTTTGGTGAAAACACCGTTGTATATTAAGCATGGGATAACCGTTAGGAGCGATATATTAGATCCAATTCCAGAAGAACTTGAATTTATTGTTGACGAAAATGGCCGTCAGTTAAACCATGGTGATACACTAAGTGAAAACCCACAAGGGTCAATGAATGTAGAGAATGAGAATGATAGCGATGAAATTTGGAATGAATCTAACGAAGTTAATTCATTCCCAGTTGGGAATCAAGACACGTTGTTAGTGTCATTGTCTGATTTCCTACCCACTAATACCATGCATGTTAAGTTTGCTCCTGGTTAAGGTCAAACGCCAATGTCTTTACTCTATGACGAGGACGCGGAGGAATTGTCATTCCCCAGTATTTATGGGGGTCAGAAGAGAAACCTTAAGGTAGAGGTAGTTTTGGGGATATTGCTAAGTGGGAGCTTCGTAGCGTTGTGCTAAAAATCCGTCAAAATTGTTTTACTCTTTTGTTAAGTTGGAAACTATGAAAGTTGGAGATTCCATACAAGTTTGTATGAGAAAATTTAAGAGAAAAGATGGCCCAAACTACACTGCTGAGTTTTTATCGTCTGCTTGTGAACTCGATTCAATTGTTAAGCAGGATGATGATTTTAGAGTATTGGAAAATTTCCAGTCATCGCCATCATATTGGCAGCATAGGCAGAAAGAGTTAATGGCTATGATTAGAAAGCTTGGTACGGCTACCTTTTTTATATCGTTTTCAGCTGCGGAAGGCAAATGGCCTGAGCTTTTGAACATACTGAGGGTGACTTCGGGTCAGGATCGCTTAGCGAATGACGATATTAGTAATTTAAATTTTTCGGAAAAGGCAAAGTTGATTCAGGATGATCCTGTTACTTGTGCTAGATATTTTGACCACCGTTTTCGGGCTCTTCTTAAAGCTCTGCAAAAGCTTGGCCCTCTTGTAGTTATTGAAGATTACTACTTTAGAATTGATATAGAGCAAAGAGGCTCTCCTCATCAACATGGGTTGATAAGGATTAAAGATGCGCCTAAGCTTAAAGATGACTTGTCAAATGTCAAAGAGGTAGTGGCATATATTGATAAAGTTTATTCTTGCACTGGTAAACTGAACGATGATAATGGGGATTTGTTAACGTCATTGCAAGTGCATAAACACACGAAAACGGGTAGGAAGAAGGTTAATGATAGTTCAGTTTGTCGTTTTGGAATTCCATTTCCTCCCATGCCTAGAACTATTATTTATGATCTGAGTTTAAGAGAAACGGGTAGTCATGACGAAGAACTGAAATGTAAGAGGAATTCCAAAAAATTGAATGAACTTTTGCAATCGAAAGAAAAGGAATTTTGGGTAGATAGTTTCGAGGAGTTGTTGGCAAAGTTGCGAATGAGTGAAGAGGAATATGTTAAGGCAGTTACGTATGACATAAAAAATAAAGTTGTTTTATTGAAAAGACACCCTAAAGATACTAGGGTTAATCCGTACAACCCGTGCACTTTGCGCCTTTGGCAAGCGAATATGGACATTCAGTTTGTACTTGATCCTTACGCTCTGGTTATGTATATTGTGTCTTATATAGGAAAATCTCAGCGTGGCATGTCAATGCTTTTGCGTGAAGCTCTTAAACGAGCACAGTTAGATAAATGTACGGTAAAGCAAAAGTTGAAAGTGATAGCAAATCAGTTTTTGAATGCGCACGAGGTAAGCGCGCAAGAAGCGGCATATAGTGTTTTACAAATTCCAGTCTCTAGATGCAGTCGGGCCTGTATATACGTGAATACAAATTTGCCCGAAAATCGAGTCCATATTCTCAAAAGCAAAAGTGAGCTTGAACAGTTGTCAGAAGATAGTATGGACGTTTTCGCTTCTGGAATGTTGGACTATTATGTTCAAAGTCCAGATGATTTAGAGGCAGTAACGTTAGCTCAATTTGCGACGTGGTCGAGTTTTCCAAAAGTCGTAGAGTTGCGAAAACCCAAAGTCATATTGATGACAGTGAAAACCTTGAAGTTGAATGTGGTAAATGGTTGAAACTGAAAAATGATTCAGGTTTTATTAGAAAACGTGGTCATTCTAAAATTATGCGGTATCGGAGATTCAATTTAGTGAAAGAACCCGAACAGTATTATCTTGAGCAAATAATGTTGTTCTCGCCTTGGCGCGATGAGAGTAGGGACATTTTGACAAAGGATCTGAAATCAGAGTATGAACTTAAACTTGAGATTATAAAGGAATGTAGAAAAGAATTTAATAACGAAATTGACGAAGCGGCCATTGAACAGGCTGTCCGAGATTTCGAAAGTGAAGCTATTGAAGCTGATCTTACTAATATTCAGCCTGAATTGGAACATCGAAATGAAATAGATAGATCTTTAATTGTCGAAGATTCTGAATTTCTAATTAATACGGTTCAGGAGTCTATAGGAAATATTACCCGTGATATTCTTGATGGTAATGCGGAAAGAACTATTGCTCCGTCAGTGACGTTAGTCAATGATTCTGAGTACAATGTACTTGTTAGAATGCTGAATGTGAAACAGAAAGAAATATTTTATGAAGTTCTGCATCATTTAAAATGCAAGGAAACGCCTTTACGGCTATTTGTTACCGGTGGCGCTGGTGTTGGAAAAAGCGTTTTGATAAGTGCCATATTTGAAGCAGTTACTAGATTTTACAATAAGCAGCAAGGGTCTAATCCCTCGGAAGTTAAAGTTTTGCGATGCGCACCTAGGGGCAAGGCTTGCCTTTAATATAGGTGGCGCTACTTTGCATAGTACCATTTGTCTACCGGTTAGTCAATTTGCCGGGAATATTTCCAGGCTAGAAAGTGAAACTCTTCACAATTGTAGATTGATGTATGGTCAAGTGAAATTGGTAATTATTGACGAAACATCAATGGTTGGAGCCAAGGTTTTTAATCGAGTTAACGCGAGATTGCAAGAGATAATGGGTTGTCCAGATTATTTCGGTGGTGTATCTGTACTGTTAGTTGGAGATTTTAACCAACTTAGACCAGTGCGCGATCATTTCGCTTTTCAAGGTCAAAGTGATACTGACAATCCCTATGCGGCGTTAATTGGTAACCCAATATGGGAAAAATTCCAGTTTGCAGAGCTTGAAGAAATTATGAGGCAAAAAGATGACAAAAGATTTACGGAAGCTTTGAACAGAATGGCTGTGGGAAGTATGAATCAGGATGATATTGACTTTTTTGTAAGTTTAGAAGTGAATAGAGAGCGTGTACCGCCAAAAGAAGCGATACATCTTTTCCCTACTAACGTTGAAGTGAACCAATTTAAGGGAGAGATGCTTTTAAACATGAATACGGAAAAGTCTATTTCCGTTTCAGTAGATGTTGTAAATGGTGATCTTACTAGCGAAGTTAGAAATAACATTCTTTCTCAAGTTCAAACGTTGGCAACGTCTCATACATATGGTCTCCCTAAAGAACTAACACTCGCTTGTGGCGCCAGATACATGATGACTAACAATGTTAATACGTCTGACGGTCTTACAAATGGGGCAACAGGTTGGTTGAGAAACATAGAGTACGGCAAAAATAGGCTGGGTGAACAAATTCCGTTTAGGGTATGGATTGAGTTTGCTGATGCTAATGTTGGAAAGTTGTTGAGACAAAAGAGTCATGGGTTATACGAGCAGAATAACTTTAACAGGATTTGGACTCGTGTCGAGAAAGTTACTAAGGCATTCAGTAGAAAATGGAGGCAAAATAATGTTTCGGTCTCTAGGAAACAGTTTCCTTTGGTCATTTCTGAGGCTATTACGATACACAAGAGTCAAGGTGATACGTATTCGTCTGTAGTAGTGCATTGTAATCAAAGAAAGAAATAAGAGAGAGCTTATTTATACGTTGCTTGTAGTAGAGCGAGAAACGCCTCTGGTTTGTATATTGAGGGTAAATTTCAAGTTCCAAATGCGCCTAAAAATAATCAAGTTGAATTGGAAATTAAAAGATTACGAGATACGAAGTGTATTGCGTTACCGTTCTTGAACGAACCGGTTTATATTTATGTTCACAATGTGCAGTCCTTAAACGCACATTTGGAAGATATTTTAGCAGACAGTACCGTAATAAGAAATGCCCAGTTATTATGCTTTGTTGAAACGTGGAAGAAAGAAAATGATGATTTTCGAGTGCCATCCTTTAGGGAAGTGGGTGGTATTTATCTGCCAAGAACGGCACGTAGAATAGCATTTGGTTCTTCCATTTATTTAAAAGATACACCAGAAAATGTAGTTAACGATTTGAATAATAGGGTTTTACGAACCGATAGACCTTTCAGAAATTCGCATGTGGAACGTTACTGGTTAGATGTTTCCATTGAAAATGAACCGATGACTGTTGTTTTGTTGTACAAATCGCCTGGAGCGAGTTTGAGATCAGTTTTTGAGGATTTTAATCCTTTATTCGATATTAGATATGATGCCTCTATTCCGAGGGTGCTGTGGGAGATTTTAACATAAATTTTTTAAAAAGCAAAACCGCGTTGAAAATGTTCTTTGATTCGTTTGATATGATTCTTATGCCTGGTCTTGAAGAGAAAGTATCAACTGACTATCATTGCCAGTTAGATTTAGCGTTAGGAAACAAGCTTTTCCGTGAGCGATACAAAGCATGTTACAGAGAGACGTACTATTCATATCATAAAGGTATATGTTTTTTTAAAAGGGAATAGTTTTGGTGACAGTTTCATCGGAGAAAGCCCTGTAAAGTCAACTGCTATGTTGTTTTCTGATATGTGTGTTTATTAAAAAACGTTATGGCGTCGTTTAATAAACTGTAGTTGTTGGTGAAAGTCCTAACCCTAGAAGCTTTGTATAATTACCCGAAAGGGTAGGAACTTAGGAAGTCCTGGTCCTAGAGGCCTTGTATAATTACCCGAAAGGGTAGGAAGTCCTGGTCCTAGAGGCCTTGTATTATCAGCCGTAATGATTGGTTGATAGAAATCCTAGCTCTAGGAGCTTTGTAAAGTTGTGAGTGTTTTTTTCTGATATGTGTCATTATCAGAAATTGTGGCGTCTTATATTAAGCCTAAATTGGAGGCGGAAGTCCTATAATGAAAGAAAGTGAAAATATCCTGGTCCTAGAGACCTTGTATAATTACCCGAAAGGGTAGGAAGTCCTGGTCCTAGAGGCCTTGTATTATCAGCCGTAATGATTGGTTGATAGATATCCTAGCTCTAGGAGCTTTGTAAAGTTGTAAGTGTGGTTTTCTGATATGTGTGATTATCAGAAATTGTGGCGTCCCATAATGAAAGAAAGTGAAAATGTACCAAATTGAAAACGTATGAAATTGAAAACTTGTGAAATTGAAAACTTATGACCCGAAAGGGTTTCTCGAAATGTTATATGAAGCAGAGAGAGAGTTGTTAGTGTTACCTTTAATAGACAATTGGCAAGTATAAGGTAAAATCGCGTTTGACCCATGCAGTTTATAAGATCTATCACTATTGTAGAGGGAGAGAGGCAGAATTGCTAGTATTACCACCGAAAGGCAATTGGTAAGTAAAGTGGTATCACATTTGACAGAGTTTACAGGATTTATTACCATTGTAGAAAAGGATCGAAATGATGAATTACATTTTAGATCTCTGTGACGCAAGGAATCGCACCGTAAAAAATGATCGTAAGCAAGTATTTGAAAATTGTTGGGGTAAGATTACATAATGTATCATGGCTTTTCACTAATTACATTATCTACAGTTCGCTTACCATTCACGGATGTTCAGTTTTCGGTTCTACTTCCAATATGTGTAATCCTGATTCGTTTTAGCGACGGGAGCATATAGGAAATGTACTGATCCTACGGAATGGTCGTTAGTCATCCCCTCTCTCGTAGTTAATCGTACAATGACATAGCTAACCAAATCGATTACGATTTTGGTTTTCAAGGTAAATTTCAATTATGCTTAACCATGTAGGTGAAATCTTCTTCGCTTAATGTCTATCTTTATATCCATTTTGTTTTTCAAGCTAGAAATTGGTGAAAAATATCTAAACCTTTAATTGTAGACAAAACTCCCGAGTTGGTGAAGATGTGCGTTATTGCATCCATTCTTAGAACGGTAAATGGTGTCATTGAAAACCTGTTTCTCAATTAATAAACTCCATTCTTTACAAGGTTTGTTCTAAACGTTTGAAAGCCTAATGAAGCATTACGTTTATCAATCTCTCCACATACGTGAAATTCTGGAGACTTCTTTCATTCTCTGGACAATCGTTAAAGTCTACTGAGCCTTTCATTTCGAAAAAGCATCGCAATCTTTTAATACGACGTTGTGTATTGAAAACAATTATGATAATGTTAAATGTTGATATATGTTAAAGGTTTTTCCCCATGTGGGTTTTCCCAGAATCTTTTTCCCCACGTACAAGTGGGTTTTTTTTATTCAAATTAACTTTTAAGCAGATTTACTTGTTGTTCGTTGTAATGTAAGTTAGAGAAAGGGAACATTTAAATATGATATACTGTATAAAAGAAATGACAAATGTTATGTAGAGTTCGGGGGTTCATATCCCAGGTGTGAGACACTGATGCAGGCTTTTCACGGATAAAGTTGGATTTCCAAGGTTGGTGAATCCTAGAACTTCCGTGGAATTACCTATATAGGGTGATATCACACGGAATGTGATACTCTACATTGGAAAATATTAAATACTTCGTCGCTAAGTTTGATGTTTCAGAATCCAGCTGTGATACACAGATGCGGGCACTTCACGGATAAAGTTGGATTACCAAGGTTGGTGAATCCTAGAAATTTCGTGAAAATGCCAACATATAGTGATATCACAGGGGATATGATTCACGATGTTATTGTTAGGTTTAGGGAAGTCAGCGCTTAAATAAAATGTTTATGAGTTGAAAATGGACGTCTTAATTACCGAGGTAAACACTGAGCAGTAGGCCTAATATAAAATGTAACCCTTATGTTAAATAACCTTAAATTATTCGAGGAAAGTTTTAAGACGTCTTAAGGTATGTCCGCACTAGGCCAAAAACTGCGCTAAGTTCGCTGCGTTCGCTACGCTCGCCAATCACGCCGAGAAAACCAGCTGTTCGCACTTCGAAATTTTCCGCGCTCAGCGTACTCGACGAAGCTGGCGAGAGAGAGAACGAAGTTGAAAATGTTGAACTTTTTGCGTCGATCTCGCCAGCGTAGGCGACGCACAACCAATCCACGACCTTTTCTTTGTCACGTGGGATAAGTTCTGTGAATAGATCGAAGTAATGGCGGGAAATTGCTGTGGAGTGAAGCGTTTAGCTCATGCGAATAAATTAATTATTTCATTGCTATTAATTCGAAAACAAAAGAAAAGGGACCATATAAAACGTATTTGGTTTAGAGAAGTTTTCCAGGACAGAAAAAAAGATGGAGATTTTTATAATCTCACACCCAAAATGAGATATTATTACGAACGATACGGGGATAAACTCTTCGTTGAGCATTTGCATTAATATCAATTCTAGTTTCGTTCTCCGACATTATAACGAGAAAAATTCCAAATAGCAGCCAAACCAAGATTCAACATGCAATTAATTCAGACTTCTATAGTGAATAAAAACCGATGCAGCTCTTTAAATATGACGTCCGTTTAAAACGATGGACGCTGATTGGTTGTGCGTCGCCTACGCCGGCGAGACCGACGCAAAAAGTTGAACATTTTCAACTTCGTTCTCTCTCTCGCCAGCTTCGTCGAGTACGCTGAGCGCGGAAAATTTCGAAGTGCGAACAGCTGGTTTTCTCGGCGTGATTGGCGAGCGTAGCGAACGCAGCGAACTTAGCGCAGTTTTTGGCCTAGTGCGGACATACCTTAAAGAAAGGAAATAAAGTATTCTCGTGTAGACAACCATAGCTGCTTAACTGGAAAAGTTTTCTTTTCATTCCAATAGTAGTTTCTCTGCTGCTTGGCTTGCCTTTTGTGTTGTCAGTATGTAAAAATAACACACCTGGAAATTTATCGGACTCAAGTAGTTATTTTTAGTAAAACTCCTAGCCGTGGACTAAATAACCTTCAGCGATACTCGAACATAGCTGTTACGCCTAATTCTAACATCGCGTGAGGCCAAATTGAAATTTCAAGTGAGAGTAAATAATTTTCACCTCAAGTTTCACTCGACATATGGCGTTTTATACGGCTACCCCCAGAAAATCGTGGTTGTCTGCTATTTAATTGTCACTTCCGCGTTTTTTCGTTAAGCCTAACCCAGGGAAGTGGATCTAGACCCTTTATAGTTTTACTATATCTATGGCTTTGATATGGAGAAATGTTACCAATCATACTGGCAAACCAAGAAATTGTTGGAGTATAGCGAGAGAGTAGTTTCCACATGCAAGTTAGAGATATTGAAAACGTATGAACAATTTACTATTTTAAACAATTTACTATTTTAAAATAAACTTCCTGCGGTTGCAAAGCAATAAAAAGCGATAGATAATATTTAGGTTGTTTAAGGGGGTAGTGATGGTCTTCTCGACACGGAGAGGTAATATTTTGGTTTTCCCAACTTGTTAAATATGGCGTAATCTGTATCTCTCGTTCTTTATATTGACATTTGCTTGGGATCTGGGCCTAAGCCCTAGTATTTTATTATTGTTCTTGCTTACTAAACAAAAAATATAGTTAAAATAATTGAAAAATAAATATTTCTATATTTAAAGAGTTAGATATTATACGGAATCTCGAGTAATCTCTTGAATTGGTAATCAAGATGCTCTTATATTAAAAATAGATATATAATCATACGTTCCATTTTTTTCGACAAAAGATAAAGAACTATAATTTAAACTTTTACCTAAAATGATCCCCTTTATCGTAATTGTAGTCAAGTAGCGTCTCAGTTACTAGAGAGCTCAGCCCCTGTGTCATCATTTTGTTTAACTTCATTCTTGGAGGAAACTGGGGCTCCGACAATGTGGGGCTCAGCCCCCCCCCACCCCTAGGAAACGCTCCCTCTTTTGACACTATAGGGAAAATATAATGGCCTTTTCTTTTTGTGATAATTCAGTTATTTTAGTCTGTTTCACTTATTAGATTTAGGTTTGTATTTTCATTAACATAGCCATCGCTACCTAAATTACAAGTAAACATACTCCGTTAATTATGGAACTAGCACGATTATTTTCAGAACGGAGACGCTCAGTTTTTCAGGTTGGATTTTTTAATACCAAACATTTGCTATGGCTTAGAAACGCCAGTAAGTGACTACAAAAAGGAGGCTCGGAGAGACCAAATTATCCAGAAGTCAGGGGGGATTGCAACACCAAACGGACTTTTCGGAATTTACTCGTCACAATAAACGAACGCCGCGTGCTTCTTAATCATAACGGTGGGAGTAGAAGCCACAAATTTCTTTATGCGAAAATGCTTGCTCCAATTTGCCAACTGCGAACGCGGTGACAGACACATACGCACGCACGTCGAGTATAATACCTCTCCGTAACGTCATCGTCACTCGGAGAGGTAAAATATGTTAAATTATGACTTGGTCGGGTTTCTATTTCAAAAAACGTAATGTTACATGCCAGCCCTAAAACTGACCTACTCTAACTTATATAAACCATACGTACGAGAAGACCTCTTATCACTAGGCTAATATATTTTTATACGTTAATGTTGCTTGACCCATTATTTCATTTTTAATATGGTCTAATTATCCAAAAATTTATTATTTGAACACTAGGTCTTCCCGAAACGAAACCCTGTAAGTCAGCGAACAAACACATTCCTTTATGAACGAATACCCGCGCCATAGAACAGATGCTAGTTTTTGGTTAATCAAACACGACTTCTTTATTAAAAAACTTAACGCGCGTATTAGACCTAAGAACATTTTCAGTTTTGAGCACTTATTTTGGGTTTAGTTTTGAACACTCGTTTTGCGTTCAGTTTTGAACACTCGTTTTGCGTTCAGTTTTGAACACTCGTTTTGCGTTCAGTTTTGAACACTCGTTTTGCGTTCAGTTTCGAACACTCGTTTTGCGTTCAGTTTCGAACACTCGTTCTGCGTTCAGTTTCGAACACTCGTTTTGCGTTCAGTTTCGAACACTCGTTTTGCGTTCAGTTTCGAACACTCGTTTTGCGTTCAGTTTCGAACACTCCTTTTGCGTTCAGTTTCTAACACTCGTTTTGCGTTCAGTTTCGAACACTCGTTTTGCGTTCAGTTTCGAACACTCGTTTTGCGTTCAGTTTCGAACACTCGTTCAGTGTAGAGACTTAAGAGTCGTTATAAAATTGAGGATGAAGAAGCTAAAGTTAAAATAGACTTGAATAATAGACAACAAAAAGCAAATGAATCCGTTGACGAATTTTTCGGTTATTTCGCTAAGGTAAATCAAAACTTACACCCTCCAATACCCGATGACGAATTATTTCTAATGATTGAAAGAATTTAAGAACGGATTTTAAGGGGCCCCGTAGTTCATCCCGATGTACACACCACTTCAGATTTACATGTCGCGTGTCTAAAAATCGAAAAAACATTAGGCGTTAATAAACCAAAAACAAGTCAAACCCAAGTTAAGACGAATCCTGTTGTGGAAACTTCCCACAATTATATCAACACCCACCCCTGAGACTCAATTTAAAGTTCAGTCATATCAGGAACCCACTGTTGTTAGGGAGCAGCCTGTATATCAGACACAACCCCCAGTGATGCCTCAACAGCCAGTTATACAACCTGTAGCTGCCCCAAACTACGGTTTATCCCCCGATAGTAACAAATCAAGGGTACATCCCGTATATGGGAACATATAACACAAACATGACAACAAACTTCGAGCGGTACACCAACATCCCACTTCCGGACGGATATCCAAACCCTCTCCTTGTTCATATTGCTCCTCAACGCCACCAAATTCAAAATTACCAAGCTCCATTCCCGAGGCCCAATCTCGGTATCTGTAGTTAAAATAATGCGGTTAAACCTAGTTCTTATTACGACCGCCAGAAGTATTATGTACGTATTAAAATGATGTTAAAAGAAATACACGTCTTACATTTAATTACACCACGACACAACAAAACAGACTGAGGTCATCACTATGAAAATAATATCTGGAAGCTTTAATGATGATGACTGTAGAAAGAGAAATTTCAACAAGTATGTGGTAAATTCACCTCAATTTGTCTAAACAATGCTAGTTGTTTTTGGCTTTGCACTAATATTTAAACTCAGAGAAAAATACATAAGAAATCGGTATTTAAATTCGATTTGTAAAAAGGGGCCCAGGAATTGAAAGGCGTTGACAAACGATCACACATCTCTTGGCTACAGCCTCAAAATTGTGGCTGTTTTGAGCCTTTTTTCGAGCCTACAATGTCCACAGAACGAAAACGCCGCCAGTCTGCGTCCTGGACTTTTATGCCCCAGTTCTTTCCTAATCACATGTGTAGGCCATGTCCGTAACTAGAACACTTCATAAGTTTTTATTTGAAAAACTATTAATAAAAAGAAATATAATTATTATTTCTTTTTTAATTTTTAAGACTCACGTCACTTAACCATTAAAAGTTTTCTTAAATTTTGATTCTTCGAATGAATCATCTAAACTTTAAAAAAAATTTTTTCCTTTGTTTGAGTTTTAAATAATTTTTTCTTTTAAAATTAGCATGTAGCATCGTTAAATTCTGCACATGGACTGGAAGAAGTCTGGCTCGCTTGTCTATTAATGTATTTACACGAAAAGAAAATTGAAATTGACTTAATGCTGATGGCGCTAGAATAACCAAATAATGTTTGGCCACTTAGCAAGATGAGAAAGCTCAAGATTTTATTTTCAATAGTAAACATCTTAGATTCTGATTGAATTGGTTCATCTAGATACTTGTTAACTCTTCGCTTAATGAGAGCGGAGCACTGCTATTTTAAGCTCATTTAGGTCGACTCTTTCACCACTTTTGAAAGTAAAATAAAATAATATATTTGATTTTTTAACCCCTTTGATAATATTATATATACCTGTTTCTAAAGTCCATTCCTCCTAAGGATTCTGTGATCTTCACGGATGTTTGTGGTTGGCACTTTCCTTTCAAATTCCCAGATGTATATAAACTATCACTCTCCGTTTTAAAAGTTGAGAATCAAACAAATTTCTTGTTGTTTTAAGCAAAACATTTTTGACTCGGGGGTCCAGCAGCATTGCAATAAGATATAGTTCTTCATTACGGAAATCAGGGAACCTGGACGTTTAAATCTTGAAAACACTTGAGAAATCTCAACTTCCAAACAGTTTTCGAAGAAGTGAAGTGCAGAGTTCACTAGATTTAATGTTGGGTAACTATCACCCTCAAGATCTTTCAATGATATTTCAACTGGCTTCAAGACATCGATTAAAGAATTAATAATGGTCTCATTCCTTATTCAATAGTTTGGTCTATGTTTCTCATTGAAAACAGGGCTTTTGACACAGCGTAGTTTCAGTTCATACAATCGTGTAACATATAAATTGACTATTCCATGCGTCTTGACGTTGTTGAACAAGTTGTTTGGTGTTGTATTTAGATACCCCAACAAACTTAACCTTGAGCATCACTAAGTAAATT
>JAEQBA010003802.1:0-18992 GCA_019434445.1 Phalangium opilio
TTAGAAGGAAGAAAACGCTGGCGGCCCATCGCCGAGTAATCGAGATTTTATGAGATTTGACGAGATAATGAGAGGCGACAGGTAGAAGTGGTGGGTGGCACGGCACTATACCATCTCCCGAAGCCCCTGGCGTACCGCTTTTCCATCCATCCATCCTTGGGGGGCATGCAGGATCTTTGGGCGAAAAACGCTGACTTAACGTTATAAAAGGAATCTCCATTATATCGCCGCTGAAGCGAATATTTGCCTCGCGCTAGAATGGACCACAGTTTTCCATCCTTTTCGTTCATCTATCGCTTCCGTTAATAACCGTCCAATGATTCAACCTCTCTCTCTCAACTCTCCCCTTCTCTTTTAGAAGAGCTTAGCGACGAGATGGATCCAATAAATTTACCTTCATCCCCCTTGCCTTATCATTATGACGAATTTTTTTCTCTCTCCTTGATCCCACACTCCACCCCATCATCATCATCTATCGGTCCCTATTTTTGCTCTTCGGTGACTGAGTTTCAGTTGGCGCGATTAATTTGCTTACGGACTTATTTGGGAGAGAATTAGGCTTGGGAGTTGCGGGCTTCCCTGATGCCAATTGCTGATGACGCGATGACGCCTTGCCTCTCATACTCGTTTATTAATAGCTCCTTTTCGAACCCGATGTCCATTAAATTTGATTTTGAGACTTGTCGAACGCGGGACAATTCATAAAGGTGATTCGTCAATGTTTGGGTGCGTAATACAGTAGGCCTCGTAGCGTCTGCTAAAATTGAGAAACGATTGAAACTCAATCTCCCAAATGTTTCGGTCGCTCTGGAAACTCAAAAATCATCTCTGTTCTCTTCCCCAATGCAAATTTTTTGTTACCAAAACTTAAAATGTAAATGCGTCACGCGATTTGGACGCTGCGGATGGATATTTAGGAATGGAAATGGAGTAAATGTATTCAAATCTGTATATCAGATCCATCGCTAGAGAATCACGGCGGCACCCGGTGCCAACGCGGGAACTAACGAAGCGCGAAGTCAACCGGAAGGAAAGGATGAAATTTGGCGGAGATAAATGGTTCTCCCGCGGACTGTGTGGTAAAGACGAGAGCCGCTAAGCCTAACTCCTTCAACGGATGAGCCTGTATAGGAAAGATGAAGTTAAAGGAGTCGATAGGATGAGAAAAGCTCGCCCGCTCATTCCCCCTCCCCTTCGATTCCGGTGTTTGAACGCCAAAGAGAGTGTGAGAGGGAGGAGGAGGAAAAAAAGTACCATTCTGACACTATTAATCCAGTTCAATTGATAACTCCCCCAAAACGGTCCAGAGTTCATGTATCATCCTTTCTTTTGGAATACTTGATGATCTCTCTTTTTTTTTTCATCAGAGATTACCGATATCCATGAATATTTTTCAATCTTGGATCGTTATCTTTATCTCTAAGCGTTCTAGTAATTAATCTTAGTTAACATCGAGTGCTAGAGAGAATTCTTTTATCTGTGCAGTCCAAAAATGGTTGCATGAACGTAACACAACTTTGGAAACCCATTTTGAGTTGAAAATGTAATTTCGGTTACAAGGGACACCTTTTGCAAGATATGATTGGATAGTTTTACGGATGACCACTTAAATTTTAGAAGGAAACTGAAAGATAATGCTAATTTAATCAAGTGGTGGTAATACCTAAAGCACACTAATCATCATAACTTGTAAACCGTGGTCGTCGGGAGCAGAATGTTACGGAAGTTACATTTTCGACTCCAAATAATCCACTGTACTTAAGTATTATCGCCCCTTTTGAGGACCACCCTGTGTTATAGGTTGTTTCATCCACCATTAGTTGGGGTATATCCATCAATTTTAACTCTCAGACCGTATAATAATCCAATGAAAAATCATCCTTAAACGATGGGAATAAAAACAGGGTAAAATCCCCTAAAATCACATGTGGTAAAAAAAACTACCCATTATTTGAAAAACAAAGTTTTGGCACGGCGCCTCCATGAAAAATTTTTCGGAAAACGTTTAAAAAGCATCCCATATTACTTCCCCTTTGTTTTGAAAAAGAGAGTGTGAGAGGGATGGGGTTGTATCTCGGATTTTGTACTGCGGTAAAGCCCACCTAATGACGTCTACCCAGCCCTGATCCCCTACTCATAATTAATAGTTGGGTCGGTAAAAATAAAGATAATACTGAACGCGTGCTTATCATCCAAGCCTCTGGGATTATCGGAGGAAAAGAAGACCAGCAAGAAAAACTTTTTTGAGCTAGGGGAGAGCTTTTGACTCACTAGAAAACCATTAGTCAAAGGCAAGGAAAAGACCTACCATCCAGGCTACCACGTCCACTATCGGATTTTTAGCAGGTCCTTAAAAACATCCCCTCAATGTTTTTCCATGGATTTTTAAAATATAAAGACAATGGTAACGCGTATCACGCGAGCTTCGCTTCGTGTTTGTATTGGCGCATTTTTTTCCCGGCCTAAGATTTTACTACAGGTTATGATAATTTTATTTAATATTGATACAATTGTTCCTGCCTTTGTTTCTGGTCCGAACTCAAACTGAAATTAATTTTATTACGCGAGGGTGATCAAGTTGACCACCGATTTTTCATTGTTTTTCTTATAAACATCAATTATAGGTATACAGTTTTTCAAGGCGTTAAGGAAGACTTTATCAGTCTGCTTGTCAGAAACTGTTTTCGTTTAAGCCCCATCGTTCTTGTTAAGAAAAACTAATTAAGATATCGTTAATATTTTTTAAGAAGGAATTGGGGGGGGGGGGTAATAACGATGCTTTAGTGAAAATAGGATGTACTTTTTTCTTTATTGGGTTTAATTGATTTTCGCTTAGCTCTTAAACAAAATAGAGGAAAGTTTTAGTTCAGCAGCTCTTAATTGTTAAGCACAATTTCTACTCTTGAAATTTGTTCGCGATCTCTTTGTACTCATTTTCACTCGAAGCTTGACCTGGGACGGTCGAATTGGAACTTAATTTTGCGTACTATCTACGTCACTCTGGCTCTATTCATAGCGTTAAGCTCTTATCGTAGCTTCCTCCAACACCCCACCTCCGGAGTTGGTTTTTAGTTAAAAGCTTTTAATTGCATCTTGGGAATTATTGGATATATCCCCATGGCCACCCTCTCGTTTTCGGTAATGGTTTCATAGTAGAGCTTGGGTCCGGCGACATAGCTATAAAAGGGAGGAGGAGGCTCTTTGGATAAGTGTCGGTCCGTACGTAACCTAACGTACTCAGAGGCGGTAATGGTCACCGCTGGTCCGCTAATGGGTTTGTTTTGCCAGCTCTTATTCCTTATAACGAAAGTAACTTGATAACGAAAAGTGTGACAATTGAAAAAAAGATAGAAGCTAGATTGGTCATGGCCTGGGCCATCCCATTGATTTTACAGTAATTATATTTGCTGCTAGGGTTTGGGCTTAAGAACACTTTCTAGCTTACCACTCACTATATTATTCGGGATCGAAAATCCAGAAAGAGTTTAGAAATAATTACTTTCCTCTTTCAAATGGTTAGAATCAGCCCAATTACTTTTCTTTTTAAAATGATTAGAATCAGCCAAATCGTGGGAAAATTTCCCGAGATTTGTCGTTAACATGGTGTTCAAACTAAGCATGGATTAATTATCTAGCGGACTATGAGTACAACTATTAAACCTTTCAATTGCTTACTCCATGACACCTAACTTCCCCAATAAGATAGAAACCAGCCAATAATTACGATACTCCTAACAATCGCCCCTCCCCCTGTCAAGGAGAGAGAGAGAGAAAGCTAGCAATTGACATACCAAAGTATTTATCAGACTTTTTGTTAGAATGTTATTTTACTGTTATATTGGTATATCCTGTACTTTAGCAGCCCCCTTTTTGCTAGTCATGGTCAGAGCCTTTTAAAAGCTCTTTGGGCGCGCGCCGCGAGAAACTAAATATTTGTTATCCGAGCGCAATCCTTAAAAGCCTCTTCTCCAATCGACATGGCTAAATATTAAACGGAGAAGTGTAGTGTAGAGTGGAGGGGATATATATACCTAATGGTATAAAGAGCCTGCCTGCCTCCCTCAATGCTGGATATAAGAACGACAGAAAGAACGAAAGAAAAAAAATATACTGAACTAAAAAAGAGACGGAAAAACCTCTTTGCTTTTAGATAGTACTTGAGGGAAGGAGAATGGAGACGAAAACATTTCCCTATTTTTAAAGTGAGGCCGAAATCGTATGAAAACCATGCATATACGAGGAATTAACTGATTTTGAAACCTACGTGTAAGACCCCTCGGCCAAGATGAAGACACTGGTTAGACAACTCCATCAGGCGCTTGCTATAATTGCCCTATAAAATATCGCAATTGCAACTAACACGTGACATAAATCCTGTAACGAAATTTAATTGCTCGTATTGTAAATTTAGACATGCTTTCTTTCGGTTTTTTTTAATATGATCTTTCAAATGGGAAGGAAAAAATTCAACCCAGCAATTTATCCTTCAAAATTTAATAATTTTCGTTTCATCTTCTCTTTCAAAGAAATGTTCCTCCATGGATATTGTTTTAAATAATGTCGACTTAACCTAAATATAAATCCATTCCTCCCCTATTTGATTATACGGTTTTTTTTTTTCCCAAACCTGGCCTTCGTTTTTTAGCTTAAGAAAATTCATAGCACTGCTCCTTTTTAGGAAACAATGAATTAGATAAATATACGTATAAGACTTACAGTACCAGACGCTGTTGAGTTTTAGAAGTTAGAGAACTATACTGTGTATATATGGAATAGTATTCCGTGTTGGTTGCTTGATTACAATGTATCGCTTTTCAGTTTTCCCCCGCCTTTGCCTAACCTATACGGGATATAAAAATATTTATGCATTTGAACAAACATTGAATCCTTTTTAGGTAATTTTGAAAAGCGAAAATTCGTGTTATATTTTCATTCCACCTACCCCTCCGTCGTAAATCCTTTTCTATAAGATCAATAATGGATTTTATATAGATTTATGTGGAAATTGCACTCCCTTTTTTCTGAAGGCTGTGCTTAACAGTTTCTTGTATATTGATATTCTTAAAGAAATTTCTTAAGAATGTTGCAACTCTGTGTTTTTGGCGTTTGTTTGCGATACTGCAAAAAATCAATTGCGATGTTGGTTTTATATTATATCTTGTATAAATAGTTAAAAACACGATATTCCTTAACTTCAGACGCGTTTTTTTCTTTCTTTCTCCAAAGATGATGTTGCGCTCATAATTGCCTACGTTAATTAATTTTAAATGATTATATATATATACAAATAATTAGGAACCATAGATCACGCCTCTTATATTTCTACCACACCTAAAAGAAACACCGCAAGTATATAAGCTTGAAAGATGATGGCGATACTTTAAAGTCGGAAATGATACCAGGGATTTTAAAACACTAAAAGGAAAAGAAGACTGCTGGCTTCTCTTCCTCCGCTTTTGGAATTAAAGCGATAGGTCCCGCTCCTAGCTGGTCCCTTTTTGAAAGATATTTCCAACCAGAAAGAGACTCTCGACAAGAGAGGGGAGAGGTTTTCCCGCGCTTTGGTGGCGCCCGAAGCGCCGGTAATCAAACAAATGGGGTTTTTCGCTAAGCCCATGGACGACATAGTTTTTAAATTAAGGGGGTGACCGGGTTCTGCTCCGGGGTGGGCCGAGGTTAATAAAGAGACAGTGTCAGGCGGAGAGAGTGAGAGAGAAGGGGGGTTGGGGTTGGTGTAGTATAGCGTACACCTGCGTGGCCGGGCGGACTGTATTTACGTAGAGAAGGTATCACGTCGGGAGGATGTTGTCTTCTGGGGCGAACACGAAGAGCACTTAGTGCCGAATCCGAAAATGCTTCCAGCCTTCATTTGCCTTAACAGAAAAATCCGCTTCAACCCCATATCCCCTCCCCCCTCTTCAGTCCCCGATTTCCAACCCGTATAGCCTACGCACTGAAAGTAACGGTAAGGAAAAGGCCAAAAAAAAATTAAAACAATTAACGAAAGTGTCTAGTTGGAGCGGGAGCCCTCGCCTCCGACCCCTCCCCCCCACTTTGCTACTTAGATCCCATTTGGGCCCCCTATACCATGTACCCGCCGTTTCTATACAGACCTGGACGGAAGGGAAAAAAGATTTGGGCTTGAACGGACGGTGGTGTAGTGTCAGTGCTCATCGATTTGCTTTAATAGAACTCTTCCAATAAAAAGGAATTGAAAAAGGTCTTCTCTATCTTGCTCTCTTTCTCTCTCGCTCTCTTTTTGGAATAAGAAAAAAAGAAGCGGGGTATAGTTTGCAAGGGCGCGCTAATCTACCCGACAAAGCTTTTCCTAATTGGTTTCTCTAGTACTAGCTTTCGCTCTCATCGTAAATGCTGGTACTTCTTAAATACAGAGTTTTATAGATGCCCGTGAGAGTTGTAAGGAAGGCAGTAGCGCCAAGTTTGAGAAAGGGGGATGTCGTCGTCTGGTGATTTTGGGTGATTGTTCTTGCATTGGTACCATGGTCACCCTAGCATGCAGTTTCCAGAGCTAAAATAATCATTGGTAGTTTCGGAAAGTGGCGTTGTAGCATGCAGTAGTCTTTGAGCGGATTGGTTTAATATTACCTTTGAAAAAACCGGATTTCAAATTGAATTTGTTTTCAAACTAAGACTCTCAAAGGGTATATATATTTTTAATACCCAATATAAATTAATTACCCGTGCCGCGTTACTTAACTTCAGTTTTATATATAGACCTAAGCCTAGCGTGCAATAGCAATACTTAATACAAATATATACTTATACTATATGTATATATGAAAATGGTTAATAGGATGTATATATATATATATATATATTTATAGACAAAGGAGCCCAATATATACGTTACGTAAATAGAAATATATTCTGTATGTGTGCTTGGGGAACCCGTCCGGACTAGGAGGGGGTAGGCAAGGGGGGGAGGAAATAGGCAGCTAGAAAGAAAGAAAAAAAAACACACACACACTCACACAATGACGGTAAAAGCGATTTTTCGAATCTGCTTATCACGTTGGGAAGTATAGGGCCCAAAAAAAAGGGGTGCATACAGGTTGGGTACTGTATACCTCGTTCAAGGCGTATTATGAAAACGCGCGAAAAAAAGATAGGGTTCTGCGCTGCGTGGCAAAAGGGGCCGGGAGCCCCGGCTAAAGAAAGGACGACGACGAAAAAACAAAAAAGAACCCGGAGAAAATGTCAGCATTTGTTTAAACAGTTTGACATTTGCGAACATAAGAAAGCTTTTACACTAAAAGCGGACGAAGTTTTCGGCTGCTCTCTCTCTCTCTCTCTCTCTCTCTCTCTCTCTCTCTCTCTCTCTCTCTCTCTCTCTCTCTCTCTCTCTCTCTCTCTCTCTCTCTCTCTCTCTCTCCCATTCTCCTCTTATACCCCTTCTCTCCTTATATAACCACTCCGTTAGCCTTCTATTATATAGGACGCGCTACCCTGGCCACCCCTAACTGGGACCTTTCTCTCAGCCTCTTTCGGATTTACTATATAGACAAAACAATATCCTTATTCTCTCTCTCTCTCTCTCTCTCTCCTCTTTAAAAAAGGACTACGACGACGAGAGGACGCGCTTAAAGTACTCTTATCTACTTACACACGCGCGCCATCG
Organism: Phalangium opilio; assembly: GCA_019434445.1. NCBI lineage: Eukaryota > Metazoa > Arthropoda > Arachnida > Opiliones > Phalangiidae > Phalangium > Phalangium opilio. The sequence goes on from JAEQBA010003802.1 coordinate 7,640, forward strand.
TCCGTTTGCAATTTTTTTAACCCTTTCTTTTAAATATCAAATCCTCTTGACGAAAATAGGAGATGCTGAGTTCAATTCAGTTTTTTTTTGTTTTATTATTTCTTTTCCGAAGTTAATTTGCGAGTAATTTTGTAGATGAGTTTAATCGATAGCAATATACGGTTTTAGGTACTATCTATAGTTAGTTCGTAATTAAGCGTGAAAAAATGTAATATCATCTATTATTCGGTTAATTTTTAGGTTTTTCTGGTTGATATTGACCCATAATCTAATTCCCTTTACGTAACTTAACGTACTTGAGATCATTCTTTAAATCTCGTACGTTGGTAAATCAAGTTTGTGTTATTTAGGCCCTCCGGCGGACCATTCTTATATCGGACACTCTTGTGTGTGCGTATGTGTATATGTCTAAAGACATAACTCGCCATCTCTGTCGCGACTAGAGGGGTAATACCTTACATACAAGTCGCCTCTAGACAGACAAACACGTTCGCTCGCGTTTGCTTGCGGTGGAAGAGTCTGCATGGAGTTAAAGGCGTATAGGTTGCGCGCCTGGGAGCACCTTTCTAGCTACTTGATTGATCGTTGGAGGCTGCTTTTGACGCGTGTTTCTTACCCTCGGAGATAACCCCAAGTTTTGACCCCTTCCTCCATTCCTACTACCGCAACGGCATCCTTCAGGAGGACCTTTTTCTCCATCTCTTCTTTTTCTTCTTATTCTCAGTGCATCCCGACTCGATTCCGAATTATGAGGCTAGATATTTTTTTTTCTTTTTGGATCATCCACTTTTCCTATTTGGCTTCAAGCGAAAAGTATAAGGAAGTAGGACCGAAACAAAACGGGAGGGGTACTTTTTCCCTCCACACACGCTTCTTATCCTGTTGGAGATACGAAATGGTACTGAGTAGGCCTAAGGGACGTCGTCTAAGGTCTTCTTATATGTACCGCTCTTTTTTGCCCTTTCCATCGCCTGCATGCGCTTTACCTTTTTTTCTCTCTCTTTTTTCCAAGATCCTTTTATCAAGATCCGCGAAACTTTGATGCGCCCGATACAGAACGATTCGTTCGCACTTATTTTAAAAGGAGTTAAGGGTTATTTAGGACTTGTATTATGCTTAATTTTGATTATAAGTAAGGGACAAATGATTTGTCAATGTATACTTCGACCCATAGCCAAGCGAAGTTGCGTTGTATTGAAATAATTTCTGAAATTATTAGGTTTTAATGTTTCTTCTAAAATTATTTTATCGGAGTTTAGCGTAATTTTTGATCGAAGACTCGAAGACGGTATAATTTAATTTTGCATCGTAAGCTGATATTACAGTCAGTCGCAGGACTGTCAATGCGAACTAGACCGGAACTTGTCCGTGTAAAAAGTCAGATGGACTAAGAGAGAAACGTACACACTAGTAGAGGGTCGGTAGCGTGTATGGATAGAGTCGACGCTCGGAGAGTGGCATGGCCAAGGGCCTAATGAAATAACTAGATTACGCGAGACTGACCGGAGGAGACTTCTTGCGTCCATCGAGTAAATACCTCTAGGGACACGACCAACCTTTTACGCGACCCCTGTAGCTGGCCTTTTCCCGCCCTACACTGCACCACGTGCCCTCTTACTCGGGCCTTATCCATCTATAAATATAAAATAGCATCGTTCGAATGAAAGGAACGAAAAAAAAGAACACAAGTTGTTTAGCGGTCGACTCCGAGATAGAACGGAGAACGTCTATATTCATCTATCTATATATCGTTTACCATTTTTTATATGTGTATATATATCCCCTATTGGATCCCTTCGCTTTTTTATATGGAATATCGAAAGTAGATTAATCCAAAGCTGAAAAAAATGGTCAAGGATGTTGTGGGGAAGTTATCTAATTTAACAGTGCCACGCCACTGCTATCCTGCGGTACTTGTTCCAGTGAATTTGTACAAAAGTGTACTGAAGTTTGAAATATTTCTTTTTTTTCGTTAAAAAATTTCATTATTTTAGTTAAATTTGCTTCTGAGGATATACATCTCGCGGGAATGCGTTCCCATTACCGAATAGAAATAATAAGTATGGCCATTTTTATCAATTATCTATATTTGTTTTTACGTGTACCGCCATTCTTGGCTAATTCACCATGATTTAGTAATGGTTAAGCTGGGTAGGTTGGCCCGAATGATAGAAGATGCATTTCGTTGTAGGTGAAGAGATGTCTCTGTAGACATTTTTCAAGCAAAACCCAACGCTTGCTTTTTCGTGCTAGGCATTGGAAAACATTTTTGTACAAGTTCGTACTTCGTATAAAACGTTTCATCCTATTTGGGGAATTAATCGTTCAGAAATCAAAGGGGTTACTTATTTCTTGCGTCGACAATTGTCGTGAAATCCCTTGATGAGATGTATTAAGTATAGAGAAATTCTTCTGATTATATATTTATAAATAATTCTTTAGGATATTTAGTATTTTATTTGTGTTTCTCTCTAGAGGATTGTGTCCTTTAATGTTCGATGAAAGGAATTATATTAATAATTTGATTCAAATACAAACTGAATTGAATTCATTATGACAAAAAGATTCGCCTGATTGTTGGCTTTCGACCCGGGCGCAAATGTATTGAGAGGAAAACATTTCTACAGGGGTGTATTGAAAATACATAGACGAGTCTGCCCCTAAAATCAAGCTTCTCCTAACGTTCTTTAAATTTCTCAGAACATCTATAAAGTATTAAACAAATCCCAATTAATTAATTAATAACAGTTAATTAAGCTATTAATATTTCTTCCCTATTGCTATAACAATATTATTATAATTTTGCTATTAAGGCAATTTAAATTATTAACCACAGCTTTACTTAACCACATAAATATATAATTAGTTCAATTTCACGCCCCTTGATTTCGTATTTACTAAGTATATTAGTACCAAAGGAAGCGTATAATACAAAAACGTTAATTATTTCGTTACTTGGGTGTTTTCTCTCTCTCTCTCTCTCTATATATATACCACAAAGTAAATTATACTAGAGTTTTGTCTCTATGTAAGGTGGTATTTGCTTTAGAGTAACTCTACCACGCGTAGATTTTATTATTAGGTAATTATATTTGTTCTTATTTAATCACCTTTTCCCTGAACGCTAGTCTCGCTCTCATTCTTAATCTTAATTTAGCACAAAAAAATATAGTCATTTGAAATAAAAGAGTCTATGACCTCCTACAAGGCCATTCAATAATTAAAGACTCCACGATTGCAAATTTTGTAATTAGCTTTTCTTGTCTTTAAACAGCTCCCCGCGAAAATGATTTCCACCCCAAATTTTTTTTTATTTCCACTTCTTTATTATGATAATGAATCTACTCGGGGGCACCAGTATGACCTATATAGACCTTTTCGGCGGAAACTCCGTGCCATTAAGACTGCAAACCCTTAAAAGCGTAAAATTATTATATGCTATAATTTGCGGCATTACCTTCCATTGAAATGCCCTCTATTTTTAAACCAGTTGAAGAGATGAGTTCAGCGAAGAACTCTGATGATGGAACGGATTCTCAAGCCAATTTTTTGCTGTATTTCCCAGCACTTTTCCATCGTGTACAGTAGTGAGAAAAGGGGGGTCCTAACCCAAGAACCACCATGTTAAACCTATGGAGTTTTCCAGAGTACCACCATGTTATTTCCCATAGGGTTCCCATATGGAACCCATATGGAACCCTTAGGGAACCCATATGGAACCCATATGGAACCCTTAGGGAACCCATACTATGTATTTTCTATGACGCCCCCGTTTTTATGACGTAAAGATCGGGGGGGGGGTGTAAAATGGACACGTTTGATTTCCTGGTCTATAAAAACTAAAATGTAGGTTACTTTTTAAAGTATTAGAGGGGGAGGGGATGTGATTTAAAAAGAATTTTTTTTTACGACGTAAAGATCAGGAGGTGGTGTTAGTGGTAAAAAATTAGTCGAATATGTTGTGTCTGGACAGTTCGATTTCCTGGTCTATAAAAACTAAAATGTAGATTATTTTTTAAAGTATTAGAGGAAGAGGGGATGTGATTTAAAAAGAAAAAACCCCTCTGGGAATACAAGACATAAGAAAATTTATCTCGCGATTATGTATAAATACCATCTTACTCGAGAAAATGGGAAAATTTGTATTTACACTACAAACGTTGAAATGAATACGTTGGAAGTTGTTAAGCTCTCTCAAGAAGCGATTATTCCAACTAGAGGGTCTGCAAATTCAGCCGGACTTGATTTGTATTCTCCTCGAAATTATGAAATTCCTGCTCAATCAACTATGTTGATAGAAACAGATCTTCAAATACGTGCTCCTTCAAATTGCTACGTCCGCATTGGTATGGTTTTAATTCCCGAACCATCATCCTAAAAAGGGGTGTATTTTTAAAGTTAATTAAATTTTTCAGCCGGACGTTCGGGTTTAGCGTTGAAAAACTCAATTTCCATCGGAGGTGGAGTTATAGATCGAGATTATACTGGTAACGTTGGGGTTATCTTATTTAATCATTCAAACGAGATGTTTATCGTTGAGAAGGGAGATCGTATTGCTCAACTCATTTGTGAAGTTATTGTGTCCCCTGTTTTGTTAGTATGTGAGGTAAAACTACGCGTTTTCAAAACAACTTTATATTGGAGTATAACCTTATTTTCTTCCCTCAAGTCTCTTGAAATGACCGCCAGAGGGATGAACGGTTTCGGCTCAACTGGAAAATAACGAATTTAAATTCATACGAGAATCGAATAAAAAAGCGTCCCCCGTTTTTTTTTTTATGATGTAAAGATCGGGAGGTGGTGGTGTTAGTGGTAAAAAAAAACTTTATGTACCACTTAATATTAATTATCTGCAAAACTTGTAATGTGTTAAATAAAGACAAAAATATTTCAATCAAATTTGTTTATTTTGGAATATGAATTACAAATTTGTTTTTACTTTAAAACTAAAGATAAATGTTCGTGGTAAAAGCTGTCCGGGGTTTTAATATCATTCATTTGTCGCATCACCCAAAGTAAGTAATTATCCACGTGCAATTTCGCCTTTTCCTCCAGAAGTTGCGACGGGCTGGGCATTTTGAGGGTTTCAGCTATGGTTGCATTAAGTCCATGACCCAAACGACTGAAAATTTCTCCATCTCTGATATTTTCGAGAATGATGGTACTTGCGGGGCGAATAATTTTTCCAATTATTTCTTCCTGGTCTCTGTACTCAAAATCCCTCGTCCGAATCATCTTCTCATCAAATGGAGGTCTTTGTTTCGTTATTCGAGCAATTTTTCCTTTCTCACTCGTTTCATGTTCGAAGTAAATGGTAAACATACATGGCATTTGAAGACAATAGATTACCATGTACTGGAATTCATTTCTCCCCTCAAAACGTGTGTATGTAACGATGTAATGCATTTTTCCCGAATGAATTCGAAGCGATAGAGTAGATGGTTCTTATAACAAAATCTAGTAATCAACGACGCTTTACGGTATTTTTTTTAAAACATTTAAAACTTTTTAGTATTTTATAAACGTAATAACAAACTAGAATATCGTTTAAAACAGGATATGTTGTATAGGATTTAATAATCCGTTTCAGACTCCACCCTTTGTGCATTTTATGAATGAAATCAATTGAGTATAGTCCGCATGTTGAAGATCTAAAGTCTTGAATTTGTTTATTTTGTATTTGAAACTGACGCGCTAGATGATGTATTTTCAAATTGTACGATTCGGGTCCTAACCCAAAACTATCAAAAAAAATCGCTTTTCCCCCTTTTTTATTAGCTTTGACACCCAAGCTAATCCAATGTTGTCCAGGCTGATCACTCGTTTGATTGTTAAAAACTATATAGTAATCACCTTTCCTTTTTTTAGCGATGAAATTGGAAGGGAAAACCCCGTAAAATTTTCTACCGCAAATTTTGGAAAGAATAGATTCTAGCTGCAGGGTATCCATTTTCTTTCCTCAGTTATGAGGGGTTGTCTAATTATACGTAATACCTCTGTCCCTGGATATTTTCAATGTTGATTCGAATTCGGAAAATAAAATGACTGTTATATTGTCAGTTAAAGCCGCTTTAAATTTTAAAAGTAACTGTAAAGATCCTGTCTTAATCGGCTCTAAATGTTCCAAACCCCCTAGTTCATCGGCGGTTAGAGGGATGACGAAAAATGAATTTCCACTAACGTATTCGTCATATGTTATATTCGATCCGGAATTAATATTATAATTATTAGATCCCGTGAATAAGCTGAGATATTCTCTATGATATCTTTTCTCAGCGAAGTTCGGGGTAAATGCGGGGGAAGGATACCGACGAGTATCTATTATACACTCTAAGTGAGTGAGACCGAAATGTTCGAATGTGTAAGGCGAGGTGTGTATATTACCATTAAAATTAGTGGACTTACACATTGCGACAATTAATCTGTTGGGTAGGGTACCATTATACACCATGTCTCTGTACGTTTCGATAGTCCCCTGAGGTAGAGTGAAAAATTTGACCTCACTGCGGTTTAGGTTATAGACAGCCGGTCTATGTTCTAACGTTAACATGTGTCCGAGAACCAAATCGGGGTTTAATTTCCATTTTTTAACATATAGACTACTATCTACAATTTCGATTTTATATTGATCGTTATTGGTTGAGGGTGTCATTAAAACAAACTCATCGGGGTTTCGATTAAATTTTAATCGAAGCGAAACCCCATTTAATAGGGCTTTATTCATATTGAACAGTTCATGGTAAATTGGACCGAAGACAGTTACAATTTTCGACTGAGATATAGTTTGCATTCTCCTTTTTAAACCGTTTGAGGTGGTAGAGTTAAAAAGGTTGTCAATATCTAAACCTTCATTTTCATGTGTATATAATCTAGTCGACATTTGAGTTCGTTTGGTTTCTCTATTGAAATTGAGATGATCTGTTATATACCCTTTATAACTATACGTCGGTAGACCACTACTCAAACTGACCTCATTCAAGGCTACATCTAAATTAGAAAATAAAGCGGATAGACAATTGTTAACAGTAACCACTTTAGCATCGTTAGGAAGGTTATCGCCGTCGGCTTTAACTACCTTAAAGCTTACTGATAATAAAGTATCATCTAATTTTAGATAATGATCGGCTGAACCATGAACGAAGAATTCTAACGGAACTCCGGCGGTAAATGAATTACTCAATGGTTTTATTAAAACGCATTCACTCGCGTCCAAACAATTATTTGTAGCCGGTTCGGAAAAAAAATCGAGCGAGCTCATGAGTAACGTGGTATTATTGGCCATTTTTGTTTTTTAATCCAAGTAGTCTGGAAGACGTCTGGTTCTTTTTCTCTTAGGATTAGATGTGGTGCTACGACGTTTTTTTTTTCTTTTATATACGCCCTTCCCGGATTGAAGATTATTTATAACATTCATCCCTGATTCTTTCAATCGTTTAACAGCGGCTTCTTTGAAATTAGCGCCCTCAGCCAAATCCCCTAACACATTCGAAGTAGCACGTAGCGCCTCATTTTTTAAAACTCGACCAATAGGTTTGTATATGGGTTTTAAAAATGAAAATAGTGATCGAAAAACCGAACCGAACGAACCACCGTGTTGATAATACGGTACGGAACTAAAATATGGCAAATCTCCCCCAGTCTGGTTGTTACTATTATGGTATCGTGAAAAGTATATTATATAAGGATTGTCGCTAGAATCCATTACGATTTTTATGTACCGAACACACTATGAGTCATTCATGAATTAAATAGGTTTATGGGAAGACAAGCCTTTTTATATTCAAGAGGAAGGTTTTTTTCTTATGTGGAGTTTGAGAATGGTTTTGCCCTTTAAGAATTTTAGAAAGTCACCGTAACTAGTTCTAATATTGATTTCTATAGCTTCGAAAGAATTACATTTTAAGGGATAATAATCGGGGAAATCATAACTTTTCACTAAAACCTCCTCTCTTTCGAGATTTCGCGGGATGGGGACGGTCCGTAAAATTGGAGCCATTGTTGAAGCGTACAGGCTTTCTTCGACTAGAGATGAGTAAATTAGGAAATTTTGAATACCGGATCGTACATCGTGTACCCGGTTTGATCGAATTAGACCTTCGAGTTTCACGTTAATCTGATCTGAACTGAAACCTAAAATGTACGCCAAATTAGGGTGTGATTCGGGGAATTTTATAGAGACGGGTTCGCTAGTAGCTATCCGTGTTTTCCCATCATACGATTTAGATATTGTTACTTTATTTCTAAATTCACGGGGAATTACCTGGATCATGGAGTTATAAATCTCTTCTATACTAACATAGTAGCCGGGTGTGATATTGAGTTCGAGAGATTCGTCTATGTGGGAAATTTTCTGCGTTTCGCAAATTAATGACGTTTCGGAGTCTATAATTACCCCCGGTTCCATGTCCTCAACATGCGGTAATTCATCAGACCTAACTATCCCCCGAAATACGACCCAACCCTCATTATCCTCTTTACTTTTAAACCGTAATAATTTAGCCAATTCAGGACTAAATTTAACCAAAACCCCATTTGAAACTTCAATTTCAGCGTACATTTTCATTATAGTTTTAATCTCTTTAGAATTCGAATCTGTAGTAAATCTTTTACTTTCGAAAAGTCTAAAATTGAATCGTCCGTCGGAATTACTGTAGCCGAGATTGTGAAGCCATTCCTCTAAAAGTCTGTATAATTCATACCCCCCCGCGGACCGTTTACCTTTCCCAAATTTTTCCCAGTCCATGACGTGTGTTGAGGAATTTTCAATAACTTTTTCAGATGAAACTAAGTGAAAATGGGTACAGTCATCCGGGACATTTTCATATTGCAAAGGCATTATCAACTCTTTCAACCCACACTCGTAGTTCCCGTGTAAATGTATTTCTTTTGGTAATAAAATCTTAAACTTACTACTAGAATTGTCATTGAAAACATCCAAAGACGCGGTTGATATACAATGAATATAAAACGCGTCCATTATGATGTGAGTCGTATCATCTTATGATCAGGATAAATAAAAAGAGTCGTCATATATAGATTTCAATATGTTTATTGATATAAAACAGACACACCAAAATTTTTCCACAAGGGGAATCATGATTAAAAAACCTGAATAAAAACCGATATTTTTCCCGAATTGCAAATGCAATATCAAAAATATAATTACGTTGTTATAAAACCAACAAACTTACAAAACACAATTAAAAATTTAAAATGGTAATTAATACTTAATTTCAGTTTCATAACTAGTGAAGAAGCGAGAAGAAATTTTAACTTGTTTATTTTTTTGATTCATGAGGTCGGTTTTAAAGTCTTCTAACTTTAACAAACTATTAATAATGTCGATAGTTTCTTGAGCGTTTCCGGGGGCACGTCTTAAAACTCTTTGGTAAAAGTTAATATAATTTAATACTTCGCTCATCTGTAAATTTTGGACGGCCTGATCATAGAACGAAGAAACCCTATCACTCCAATCTAGGGTCACACACTGATGGCCCAGTTGGTTTTCGTATGAGTTTTGACAACCAACACACGAATTCTCTGCTATTTTATTATTTCCCTTATGAGGAGATACGCCAACGTTTGTTGGGCTTCAAAGTCCCCTGTCAATTTAGGTGGGAAAAATATGAAATGTATAGTTGGAATTAAATATTTTAAATAATTCCATTCGTCAGGGGTCATCATTATCCCGGTTATACTACATGATTTTTTTTTCTGACGTGTTATAGCGACATTATGTTCAACACCTGCGTTTAAAACAGTTAACCACGCTCCATCGTTATTATGGTCCGACAGTGGGTATATTAATTGAGCGGGTGTCAAAAGTAAATTGTTATGACCTCTAAATGATTTAGAAAGTCTGATATTTTCTTTCGCTTCATTAAGTTTCACGATGTGTGTGTCGGTCAAAACTACGCCATCATGTGTTGGTAACCATCTTCCGATTTCAGACGAATAACGGAAAGAGCGTATGTTTAAGAACATATTCCCATTGTTGTTTTGTCTGGAAATAGTAGCGTATTTGACCAAAGTTCCATCTTTCTTTCTATATGTTGATCCTAATGGCGCTTTAAACAATATGTCAAAGCCACTTTTATTGTCATGAAACACGGGATCGGCTACGTCCATGTTGTAAAAATCGGGGCTGTAATTGGACGTCAAATCATTAACACTATAAAAAGCTATATAAATATAACAGATTATTCGGTAAAATGAAAAAAAATCCAATTACCAAATTAGAGAGTCTTGAGCCATTTTTAGCGTTGTTCGCGCGTTGGATAATTGTAGAAGACTGAAAGCTTCCAACTGCAACCTTTCCTCTTATGTGATTTTAGTTTCGATTTACTGGACTCTCAAACCTTTTTTTTTTTTAAAAAAAAATCGGACCCAACTTCGAATTCGTGGTGGAAATAAGCTGCTTAAATCTTACAACATTGTATAAGATCCGGGCTGTAATTGGAAGCAAATCATTAACACTATATAAAGCTATATAAATATAACAGAATATTCGGTAAAATGAAAAACATCCAATTACCAAAATAGTGATTCTTGAGCCATTTTCAGCGTTGTTCACGCGTTGACTAATTGAAGAAGAATGAAAGCTTCTAACCTCAACCTTTCCTCTTATGTGATTTTAGTTCCGATTTCCTGGACTCTCAAACTTTTTTTTTTTTTTTTAAAAATCGGACCCAATTTCGAATTCATGACGGAAATAAGATGCTTAAATCTTATGACATTGTATAAGAAATAGTTTATTCTATTTTCACGTTCAATATAATATATTATGGATATATTGTCGAAACGAACTTTTTTCATTTTAATAAACGTCGAAACTACATGCGAGGACGTGTTTTCGGATTAATCGTTGTGGGTGAATTAATAATGGATAGTTATTTTTCTTTGGTTTTTAATGTATATTGGATATTTTATGAAGATAAGTCCTACATGATCTACCATAGAAACTAAATGTCCTATTTGACCCACATATGAAACTATTCAAGGTGGGATTAGCTAGTGATAAAAACGTTAAATTACATCAATAAGGATTATAGGTATCGGATTAAGCTTTGCGGGGGATTAATAGTGGATAGTCATTTCCTCGGTTTTTAATGTATATCGGATATTTTACGGAATAAGTCCTACGTGATTTATCGTAGAAAACACGAGTTTATGGTATTTTTAAATATCCTATTTGACCACGTATGAAACTAGTTAGGTGAGTTTGAATTCTTTCAGATTGTATATGTATTATACTATACTAATTTTCGTTCCAGTGAGTATAAAAGTATCGGTCCTTCCTTCTAGAACCATCATTCTCAAATTTTCACGATATAGTAACATTAAGATAGAAAAT
>JAEQBA010003803.1:0-55344 GCA_019434445.1 Phalangium opilio
TTCAAAATAATCACCGATAGGTGGGTAGTTTTGAAAGCAATTACCTAACTAAACCAGACTATTTTGGTAAAGATGTCGTACTTGCAATGGTTTAATAGTAGCAAAATTTCTTCCAACATATAAAGTTTAAGGGATTTGTTTTTTCCCAGCTAAATCGGCATCGAAATCTGAAAGGACTCGACTTTAATTTGAGCTGTTAGATTGTCATACCTTTTGAAATAACTAGTTTTTCAGGCATTTCCTCCTGTCGTATGTTTATATTTATTACCAACGTTCCAATCAAGGTACTAGAACCTACTTTGTTATTCCCTATTGAAATTGAATTCATAGTTTTTTATTTAAAAATGGATAGAGCACACATTCACTATTTAGATATTCAGGGGTAGAAAGTAAATTATTTTAATTGATTTTAACATAAAGAACAAACTATTTAGCTGTGCCAAGTGATTGAAAATAGAGTCTTCAAGTTTAAAGCAATTAACAACGAGATTGAAGACAAAGCAATTCACGTCTAATTTTCTATTAGAATGGTACTAAAGCCAGGTGGAGGCCGAGGCTACCCCGTTTACAGGTCAACACCAAATTCCAGGACTCGTCCTAACGTGTCTAAACCTAACCGCTTAGATCCATTAACGGCTGAAGAAAGTCGCAGAGACCCTTGTAAATCTTTGATAGATAAACTACAGTCAGTCAGAGTTGCGGGTGAAAACTATAGCCATAAAGGGCCGTACCCCAACAACTTATACGTAAGATGGCGAGAAGAAATTCCCCCCACAGAATTTGTATAAGTCTTAGACGTTGATATGATGCCCAACTATAACCTCCACGAAATGTTCCTGGAGTATGCCTGAGAAATAGACACCTTCAAAACTAAGTTAATCTATACTTGATATTCAAGTAATCTCATCTGTAAAATGTTGATTTAAATATATAAATGTACAAACAACAGCTTCAAAACTAAGTTAATCATACTTGATATTCAAGTATCTCAATGTTATTTGTATATGATCTGTATACTTTCTCATTTAAATAAAAAAATGTACAAACAACAAACCTACAATCGTAAATTCATACGCAAAGATAAATTATCACTATGCAGCCAAAGGTAGAAAAAACTAGTTGGTTTATATTGAACTGGTATTGGGTGAAAAGCGTTTCAAAAATGGTACACCTACTGTTTCCGTTTTGTCGTGACAGATGTTCGTGGAATGGTTAGTTGATTCAAACGAAAAATATCATAATAATTTTGGAGTGATATTTGGGATGTAGGTAAGGAAATTTATTTCGTTTTACTTTAATGTTATAAATGCACAATATATAAATAAACTAATAATAAACTAAATACACTAATAATAAACTAAATACTTTGTTTCACGTGTTATTATGATCAATATGATATTGAGTCTTACAGAAACTTTGTGAAAATACGCATGTACCCCACGTATTACGTGATATAGGAAATATAATACAAAAGTAACAGAAATTAAACAATATTTTACAAGGATTTTTAAATCACGGGAACTGGGGGGTAAAGTTTAAATTTTTAAATTAAAACTAATATTACAAGCGGGGTATTTTAAGATTTTGAATTCGACGTCTGTTTCATCATCGAATATTAGGGAACGTTTAACGGCGTGGTAAATATTTTTAAATGTTTCTTTACAAATGGTTTCCGGAAAAATAGTGAATAAGGGGGTAGTGTAACAATTGTTACACCAATTGTTACCCTTATCCAGAACGATATTGTCGTAAATATCGTTTCTATCTATAATTGAATGATATTTTACACGGGTCACTTGATCAAAGTCTTTCTCAATATTCATATCGATATCGTAATAACACGTGGAACAAAGTTTTAATATACGTTTTGATTCGTTTTCGTGACACCTTAAGCAATATGGGTTTTTGTTGGGGCACGCAAAAACATTTTCTAATTTAAAATAGTCTTTTACAACGTGATTACCGTGACGCCAATCAGGAATATTGTGAGGTAATTCCGAGGGGCGCGTCATAACATAGTTGTACTGAAGAAATGAAAGTTTATAATGCGCTTTAACTCGAGTGTCGAAAACATCTTGCGCCGAAAGATAGTTTAAAATGTTTGAATCGAGGCACTGACCGGCGGTAGCGAGTGTTTCTTCAAGTTCAGTAGCGATATGAGTTGGTAAACAACCCGAATAAAGATCATGTCGAGAAGCGAGTTCATACTCGTATAGTATATTAAAAGTTTCGCGCGACGCTTCTTTAGCCAAGGTAAAAAGAGAAGGTATATTCGATAAAGACATGACTATTATTATGGCGGAGAGAATTTGATAGATCTGAATACAGTAACTTATGGCTAGTAGCGAACTTGATTATCCAGCAGATATACTTTTTGTAACGGGGGGAATCCAGCAGATATACTTTTCGTCACGGGGGGAAAGAATCATATTATATTAATAAATCCACTGTACTATAGTCATCAACCGAATACACCCTCAAGTAACATTGGCTCGCTCGTTAACGTATCTGCCTTTAAACTCGTTGTTCTATGTATCACGAGTTCGAATCCCCTTAGCGAGAGTCCTTAACAAGCGAACCAAGGTTACTTTTGTAAAGGATATATTTTTATAATAAACAGTTGTTTTTATGAAGCGAAAACAAGGTTGGTTGACGTCAAAGATAATTGGAAATATATTTTACTCTCTTATAACAAACAGTTGTTGGTTATAGACTTCGTTCCATAAAATACTATTAAGCTAGCTAGGATCCGAGGCTTCGTTATACCTGAAGGTGAATAATATAGCGCCTATACCGTGTTATATTTTGCTCCGTTATAACTAACAGGTGTTTTTATAAAGCGAAAACAAGGTTGGCGTCAAAGGTAATTCGAAATATACGTGTGACGTCAAGGTTATAGACTTCGTTCTACAAAAATCTATGAACCTCGGTTCAGCATACCTTAAAGGACGAGAATCATTCGGACCGAAAAATACTTTACTAACAACTTGCTATAACAAATTTCTATAAAAAGGTGAGTACTTTATACTTTTCAAATGGACTAGAAAATTTAGTAAGAGGGAAATAGTTATTTTATACAGCGAATCAGAGTAAGAGACACGCTCTTGTGACCGAAATGGAAGAAGAAAATATAATAGAATCTCCTAGAAAAAAACAAAAAATAGAAGACGTTAAAGTAACGTCTTTACAAGATATCGCTATAAAAAATTTGATGCATGTTTTTAAATATAAGTTGCATAATGAAAGATATTTTAATTTTAACGATGTAAAAAATTTTATACCGAAAACTTTTTGGGGGCAAATAGAATCCGTCTTTTTTAAAGCCGCCGAAGTAGAGAAACATCGACCACCTGGAACTTTCGAAGATTTGGATATAAGTATATCAAAATCGTCTATAGAGAGAAAAATAGTGTTCGACGAATTCATTCCCTTAACGTTTGAAGAATTTGAACTAGTGCATCGCAATCGGATAGAAACGCCACCATTTATCTTAACAAATGAACAAAATCATTTACATTACCAATATTTTGCAAAAATTTGCTATTGTGGTTGCCCTCAAAATTATAGACGAATATGTCCCGGTTGCTATTTTCATCATAGTTTAAACGATTGTTTAAACGCTAAATATGAACAGTTAACTGATCACTATCAGGTTAATAGTAAAGATGCGTTACACTATTATATCTGGAACTATAACAAAAGTTGGTGTTCCAACTGCATTTTACAACCATTATTCTCATTAAAAGATGCTGACGATTGCGAACAAACTACTGATTGGCATAGTCCGTCAAATAATTATCCCTTCGAACACGGTTTTATGGGGGAAGACATTAACCGTAACACTACTCCAAGACCTACAATAGAAGACGCGTTCTAACAGTTAATTACGTACAGGCGCCGCTCCAACTGAATTTTACCATAAACTCTAAATTTCCCTGAATTTTTGAAAGTTTTCCCAGTTACCCAGGTTTGTACGAACCCTGAATTCATCCTCGTAGAAATAGACAGTTCAACTATATTATGAAAAATACAGAAATAATATCCTAATAACTTAATTGATTGGTTAAGAAAATTAAAATTAATAATAAAACAGTTCACCACAATGTTTAATAGTGTCATTTATTTTATGTTTTTCTTTACAAACAAGAGATGCTTCATTACGAGTTTGTTTTTTAAATGAAGAGCTATTGTTGTTATTTATTTGTCTTTGATATTTCGTTTTTCGTTCCTTTTATTTTTAATAAAATGAAGGGGCAGGGACTGAAGAAACGATTTCATCTGTTTCTGAGGTTTATTTCAAGTAACGTACTCTAGTCCCTAGATGCACACACGCGCTGCTGTTTTTCAATTAATCGCAATTTTTGACAATTACTTCTTAACTTCTTCAACGTAATTCGCGGGGAATATTAACCATTTTGAAACACTCAACCTCAATCTATACTCCTAATCTAACCTCAAATCCCAACCCGTAACTCGAACTCAAACACCGCCCGTAACCCAAACCCTAACCGTAACCAACCTCGAACCCTATACCTTACCCGAACTCAATCCTAAGAGATGTTTCATTAAGAGTTTGTTTTTTAAATGAAGAGCTATTGTTGTTGTTTATTTGTCTTTGATATTTCGTTTTTCGTTCCTTTTATTTTTTAATAAAATGAAGGGGCAGGGACTGAAGAAACGATTTCATCTGTTTCTGAGGTTTATTTCAAGTAACGTACTCTAGTCCCTAGATGCACACACGCGCTGCTGTTTTTCAATTAATCGCAATTTTTGACAATTACTTCTTAACTTCTTCAACGTAATTCGCGGGATATATATCCACGATGTCGTCTTGACGACTTTTGCATCAACCTTGCTCGTACGTATATATTAACGTTTTTCTAAAAAAGGTTTTATTCACTTATTATAAATTATGGCATGCAGATTAAAATTTATTCATCCTTATCAAATGGTTTGCTCCGGACCAACTATGTCGGGAAAATCGACATTTGTATTTAAATTGTTGGAAAATAGTCGATTAATGATTGAGCCACCTCCAGATCGTATAGTTTATTGTTATTCTATGTATCAACCAAAATTTGACGAATTAAAAAGAAAAATTGGAAATATCGATTTTATAAAAGGTTTACCGCCTAATGACGAAGATTTCTTCGATAGGACTAAAAATAATCTGTTGATTTTCGACGACTTATCATCCGAGTGTAATAGTAGCAGTCAAATTTCTGATTGGTTTGTCAAGGGGTCTCATCATCTCAATACCTCGTTGATTTTAATTACGCAGAACCTCTTCGCTAAGGGGAAAGAGGCCAGGACAATAAGTCTTAATTGTTCTTATATAATTATCTATAAGTCTCCGAGAGATTCGTCCGCTGTTGAATACCTAGGACGGCAAACGTTTCCCAAAAAGAAACATTTTTTAGCTAAAGCCTATGAAATGGCTACGGAGAAACCTCATAGTTATATATTAATTGATTGTAAACAGGACCAAGATGATAAACTACGTTTAAGGAGCAATGTCCTTCCTTCTGATGGTCCTATGATAGTTTTTGTCGAGGATTAAATTAACGCGAACTCTCCAAAATAAATTATTTACCATAACGATGGTACCCCGATCACTTCGTCCACACTATCCCTTCTTACACGTTTTAAAACATAGTAAACAAAGAAAAAAAATTCTTAAAAATAGTAGCAATGCTCAGATAAAAGCTATTTGCAATATTTGTCATAATATTACAACTGGAGGCTTACCAATCACCAAGGCTCAAAAGGCAAAACTTAGGAGTCATAAAAGGGTTATAAGAAGATTAGCTCTGAAATCTTTGTCATTAAAAAGAAACGTCGTTTGATGACTAATCAAACAGGAGGATTCTGGCCTTTACTACTAGGAACATTGGTCCCTAGTGTAATTTCGGCGATTAACGCTGTACGATGAAAAAAATGATACTAGTTCCGGCTTCTACAGTTTTGTCGGCCGTAGACAGAGAATTATCCGATTTAGACAAAGAAATGAGTGAAATTCTTGAAAAACCAGGAACATCCGAAACAAAATTGAGAGAATATTTGACAACGCTACAAAAGTTTCTAAACGTTAAGAAATTTGTTGAACCACCGACCGTAAAATTAAGTCAACCCCCTATTGTACAACCATTGCCAGTTCCAATGGTTCCGACATCGACACCTAATCTAATACCTACACTGCCTCCAAATATAATGCCATCAACACCTGCAAATGTGATGTCAACGCAGTCACCAGCAGCAACAGCACCAGCTCCGCCATTTACATTTACTGCTCCAGTATCTACTGTATTACCAAATCCTGAAAGGCTTAAAAAGAATAGGAAAAACAGTATGGCCCAAGTAATTCACGAATATCAAGAACTGAAAAAATTGTACTCTCCGCTTGAACTAAGAAGGAAACCTAAAAAAAATTCCAAACCAAAAGAAGAAGAATCAAACATAACTGTAAGACGACAAAACAAAAGACGAAAGACGGAAAATAAATGGATCGATTTATACGAATAAAGTTTATTGATTACAATACATGTCTTTATGATTTAATAAATGATTGCACATAAACAAAAGTACCATTGCTTCGTTATACATTAAATCATGAGGATTATATAAGTCTTGAATAATCATATCTAGGGTATAGCCGTTACACATGTTAAATAAATAGAAAATACAATGTAGTCCACACGTTTCTGACAAAGGATATTGTATAGGTACGTTGTTAAAATACCATTTACTAGCGTAAAGGTTAAGGTCTACAAGATTGTAGTAAAAAGGATCATTTCCGTAAGAATCAAAAAAGGTACCTATTCCATTATCTACGTAGATTGCTAACCAGTGAATGCCTCGGCTTGATTTTGGTTCCGTATTCAAACAAAAACAATATTTTTTCTGTCTGGGTGGTAATGGTTTTTGATCAAAGGCAAAAACACCGAGAAAAAATGGTTTTGTTACGGATTCACACGTTAAAAATTCGTTTATTTCTACGGTGTTCATTCTCCTGAGGGATTGTAAATCACGGTGCGATCTTTTGAAATTATTATTTCCGATTCAAATTCCGCGTAAACAATAGCCGTTACATTATGAACCAACGGAGACTTAAATTTCATTGATATTCTCAAGTTTCCTTGTTTATTCCGTGATAGATGGTCAGCACTAGCTTGCTCTTCCGGGGTTAAATCAAATCCGTAGAGAACGTTACCTTCTTTATATTCTTCGTAAGAAACACAATTTCCTTTATTTCTTTTGAACAAGTCCAAAGCCGTATAATTTGAAAGATACTCTCGGGAATACTCGTTAACGTTATAGTTTGGCGTAAATGGAGGGTTGGGAAATGTTTGGTTCCCTATTGTTAAGGCCAAGTAGTTTAAATTGAAATGAGCAAATTCGAAACCATTTAAACTCAGATCGCCGTTAAAGGCTGCCGTTCTAACTAAACCAATAATTACCCGGGCTGGCATTTTGTTCATAAATACATTTTCGCGTGTAATATCCGTTAAACCACTACTAATAGAAAAGTATTTTAACACGGTCCGGTTAATAGGGTAAATAACGTTATGCTTTTCATGAACCATAGCGTGAGCTAACATTATTTCCGCATTGACCTTAACCTTTTTAATTAGTAAAGTTACGTCTAATATTTTAAATTTAAATTTTTGATTTGCTATTGTTGAGATAATAGCAAATTCGTTTACTGACTTTATGAATCGAAACCTAACATCTACGTTATTTAAAAGAAACTTGTCCATTCGACACACATCAAGATGTAAATCACCGATCATATCAACGGGGTTTGAGAGGGCTACGCGATTTTTTCTTTTCAACATACCATTGTTATCATTTTTATTCGCAGCTAAAAACATTTTTGCGGCGTCTACTGGATTATCTTTGTAGTACATTTTTGCAGATAGATAGGAATTTTTTGCACTGTCACCGTAATTTAGATGCGTTTCAAAGAATGCCAAATACGGATAAGCGTTTGTCGAAGTATTAACTTGAGTATCTCCGAAAAACACATCTACTTGATTAAACAGAGCAGCGTGTAACAAATTCACAGGACCCACATCCGTTTCTAGAGCAGTTAATGCAGAACCATCATCTTTGAGTAATTTTACTCTAACTTGTAACAATGTTTTAGCCAAGTCCGTATAGAGATCATTAGATCCTGGAACAAAGAACTCAATAGGGCCTTGATCCGAAATTGATGCCAAAGGCTTGTAAATTACGTAGTCACTATTTTCAACATTGTAATTCGCCGGTGGCACCGCGAATAAATCCAGTTCTGACATCATACCCTCAACCATGTTTATTGTTTTTTAGTCCAAAAAGTCAGTCTTGGTTCGTTTTTTCTTTATGATTCGATTTCTAGTCTTCAGCTTTCTACGGCGACCCGAACCAGTTTGCGGTTGTGACAAGTGTTGACTCGCTTTTTGTAATAAATTTGCTCCAGCTTCGCTCAAATTAGATTTCAGAGACTCTTTTAGGTTTCTACCCGCAATGTAATCACCAGCTATTTTGGACCCAGTTCTTAGGGCTTCTCTTCCTAGTGCTTTCCCAACGGGCTTAAAAACTGGTGTTATAAATCTTATTAAGCTTTTAAAAATACTCCCAAGACCATTTCCTCTCTGAAATACTGGTCCCCGGAAGTGACTAAGACCACTTCCGGTAAGACCACTTCCGGTTTGGTTCAAGTAGTAATTTAGGTATATGTTACTTCGTGTCATGTTTGAGTATGAAATGAAGTTTTATCACTGATTTGTTTAACTTAAACATAATATTCTCTCCATAATCAGTTCTCATGTCTATTTCTATCATTTCAAATGACGGACATCTTAATGGGTAATAGTCAATGTTTTGAAACCGATGGACGGCTAACGTTGTTGATTTATCATTGACTATAGGCACAACCCTTAGTAACGGAGCATAGACATCACCAACTACTTGAGGTAGTATTAAATTTGTATAAATATATAAACTTGCAGTGCCCTTGTCAATATCCGCTATACTCTTGCTAGTTGAATTTCTAAGAGGATAGTCCATTTGATCCTCGTGAAACCCTAACAATCTTCCAAGACCCGACTTTTCTTTCGTGAACAGTAGATAATAATCATTTACACATTTGATATTTACTTTTCCGTCGGGATTCAGGTTTATTTTAATCATAGATCTATGTTCCGTAGGAATTTCATTGGTCATAGCTTCGATGACGTTTTCAATGCTTGTATATTGACCAGGTTGTATTTGTAATATCAACTCTCGAGCATTTTTATGACCTTTTCTCTTCCTGATATAGAAAAAATTATTGGAACTATCTAGGACGAGAGGGTCCTCTTTCTTTCTTTTAACGAGTTCTTCGGGAAACGTAAATCTTTCTTTTATCCATTCCATGGAACTCAATCCTAGGATTTTACCCATCTCCTCAGGTATTTGAACTTCATACCCATTTTTAGCCCTAAGGGCGCAAAAAGCTTTTTCATTATCGTCACTATATGCTACAAACATGTATACCGAAGATCGTATTTCCGGTGGTATGGCATTGTTCATAGTTTTTAATAAATTTTTGTACGCGTCGTAACCATCTCCGCGTAAAGTTCCGCCGGTAAATTGCACCTTAAATTGATCCCAAATATTGTCCGTATAATCGTAGACTCCGGCCCTAAAATAAAGATAGTCTGCAGACACATTATCCCAAGCTTTAGGTAAAAATGCTTCGGCTAAACCCACATGCCAGTTTCCATTCAAATACAATGGAGCTGGTAATTGAACTTTAAAATGAGATTGCGTGTTTCCCGGAAACACGTTCATAGAAGCCGTACTCACGAGAGTTACGTAAAATGAATCGTTCGACATGACTCGTTAACTTTAAATGTTTTTTATTTTTCAATTACTATTCTATATATTTTACAAGATAACTTTTTGAAGTTCACATTCGTAAAAAGCTCCCCTTATTTCTTCATCATCAAAGTCCTTTACAATATAACAAACGGGGTTTCTGTACAGAATTTTTGAAATGATAAATATTTCCTTGGTCCAGTACCCTTTGTAACCCTTTTCGAACAAAGGTTTGCTTTTTGATAGCCTAACAAGATCACCGACCTTTAACATTGGTGGTTTTGCCCTAGATTGTTTACCATACAGACGTTTCCACACTAAATGCTCATTTTGCATATTGACATCAACAGGAGCCAAACCAGTACTTGAATGTACAGTTGAATTGTAGGCTTTCATTATTTTGGGTAAGGCATCAATGTAATTTAGTTTCTTCGTTCTAGTTAATAACTTGAAGATTTTATCCTTTAAAGTTCTATTAAACCTTTCAATTACTCCGCATTTAATCGCACCTACACTAGTATAAAGACTTATCCCCTCTTTTCTTAAATAATCTTTAAACAATTTTGATAAAAATTCGCTACCTTGATCAACATTAATTCGTAACGGCTTTCTTTCTTTAATAACTCTCCGCATAGCTTTCAAAACCTCTTTACTAGTTTTATTTTTCAAAGGAAGACTCCAAGCATATTTTGAGAGGATATCAATAATAGTTAGAATATATTGAAACCCTTTATTATATTTCTTAAGATTTCGTAGATCGATCAAGTCGCACTGAAATACTTCATTGGCTGTTGTAACGTAAGTACGATTTCTTGGAAAGTATATCCTCCTTGCTTTGTGAATGGTATATGTTGGTTGAGACTGAAGCCATGTCTTAATTTTTTTCTTCGAAACATTTTTCACTCCTTGTTTCAATTTCTTTACGCTACCGTAACTGAGAGGACTTTCACTGTTATAATACACTCGGCTTAACTTATTTTCCATAATTACACTTTCTCAATGAAAGATTTTCTATTTAACCCTTGTCAATGTATGCTTAAAGCTATAAGTTCAACCTTTATCCATTCATCCTCATCTCTTATATCAATGACGTCACAGATACAGTTGTAGATTTTCCCGCCAATGACGTTACAGATACAGTTGCTTTCTACTATTACGTCTAAGATGAATTTCTTATATATTAATTACGCTTTTACGTGGACCTTTTAATTACCATTAAAAACAATACCATAATCAAAATAAACTCCTTAAAAAAGGTTAAAATTTTGAGTCAAACTAAATATTACAATGGATTGCGCAACTTTCAGCCTATCATTAACCCTTGGCCATGTACGTTTAATAAAATTCTCGTCTCTTATCAATGACGTCACAAATACAGTTGTAGAAGAGACTGACAGGTGTTTTCCCGCCAATGACGTCACAGAGACAGTTGTAGACAGGACTGCCAGATTCCCGCGCAATGTTTTCCCGCGAGGGGGCGCGCGAGTTTTCCCGCGAGGGGGCGCAGCCGCCAGGGGGCGCGCGCGCGAGTTTTCCCGCGAGGGGGCGCGCGCGAGTTTCCCAAGGGGGCGTGGCGAGAGGGTGACCTTGAAATTCTACACCTACACTCTACACCTACATTCTACACCTACATTCTACACCTACGGAGGTACGAAGTGCGGCTTTACACTACTACCTTTTTAGAGTATAAAACCCAAGCTAGTGGCTTCCCTGCAGATTGCCAGACTCAAGAAGACAAAGAGGAATATATCAAAAACTTCAAAGACGAAGAGGGTGTAGAACTGGATATCACTAAAGTAGAGAAAAATGAAGGTCTCAGATGCCTTAGCAAACTTATGCTCAACTCTTTTTGGGGTAAATTTGGCAAAAAACAAGACACATCTCTACCGAATTAATCAAAGATGCCCACAAATTATACGGCTTAATATTAAATCCAGGCTTTGTGGTTAAAAGTTCATTAACAATTAACGAAAGCACAGTACTTGTAAAATACAAAAACATTCTAGAAAACGAGCTTGTGCACAAACACACAAACGTAGTTATCGCTTGTTACACAACAGCTATGGCCCGATTACATTTACTAAAACATCTTGAAAAGGTCGGTGACCTTTGCTTTTATTATGACACTGACAGTTTAGTGTACCTTTCACCAGACGGTGCTCACAGGCGATTATTTGGGGCAACTAAAAAATGAATAAGAACCTTATGGGCAAGACGCTTATGGGTGTGTGGATGTGTGTCTGTCACCGCGTTAGCAGTTGGCAAATCGGAGCATACGTGTTCGCAATTTCCGGACCGCGTTCGCAGTACACAGAAATTCCGAAAAGCTTTATTCATCTTACTTAACGCCAATC
Source organism: Phalangium opilio (assembly GCA_019434445.1). Taxonomy (NCBI): domain Eukaryota; kingdom Metazoa; phylum Arthropoda; class Arachnida; order Opiliones; family Phalangiidae; genus Phalangium; species Phalangium opilio. The sequence goes on from JAEQBA010003803.1 coordinate 12,195, forward strand.
ATTGACTAGTCGTTACGCCTTTATCTGCTGACTAACCGCCAATTCTTTCACTCAACACCCTCAGTATTTATTGGCTTCTGACAACAACACCATGCGCTAGTCTTTCGTGTATCCCACATACACACCAAACTATCCTTATTGGCTTCTAACAACCACCATCTCCTGGTCTTCCGTCTATACCACATAGACACCAATCTGTAACATTGGCTTCTACTCCATCATCGTTGTTAGGCTTAAGATGTACGGGTGAGAGGCTAGAGTTACGAGAAACGTCTAGCCTCCCTAAGGTGGGATCGCCACCAAAGGTTCACGCAATTGCGCATTTTCTTACCACTTAATATGAATCAATCGCCTTATATACCCTAAATTTACGAAAGTTCTGATATAGTTGTGCCCTAGAGGTATAACGTTAAAGATAGCTAGGGTCAGCTGCCCTAATTTGGAACAGCTCTAATTTGGAACACTTTTCTTAAAATGGTCATAACTTAAGTTTGAGAACTTAAAATGAATATTTTAAGGGCTCATTTGGAAGAATGAACATCCCTCTATCCATAACACACGGCCCCAAGACTCTATCATAAATTCCAGAGAAGATACGAGCAAAATTAGACAACCTCATATTTTGCATAATTTATTTTTTCCAAAATGAAGGGAAAGTTCTTCCATGGGTCTCGGGAAATAAGCTTTCACGGCCAATGGGAAAAACATAGGCTTTCGAAAACGATTCCATTAAAAACCTCGGATTTTTCTCTTCAAATTAAACACTTTAAACGCCAGGTTAGGCCCAAAAATTACTGAGAAAACTCGAATAGAAAATATGTCATCATTTGCCTAAAATGGAACACCCCGAAACACGAAAATTTACTCCATAACTAATGTTTTACTCACTAAATGACAACAAAAAAGACCCTAGAAGACGCGTTTATTCATTACCTGTTTAATAATTTTGGTCCCGTAAGCGTAGATTAAGATGCAAAAAAGATACGGGTATTATTAGCCCAGTATCCAAATTTAGTCATAAACGTGATGCAAGAAGAAGGCAAGAATTCTTTAAATGTCTGTCGAAAGCCTGGATTACATAACCATCAAAGCTTTAAAATTGTGTCTCGCTTTGCAGCAATCTAAAGTTTTCGTGATCCAAGATTGAGAGAGTCTTGCCGTATTTTTCTTTCAAAATAGCGCAAAGTTGGAACGTGATTTCTCATTCGCTACGTCCGTGTCAGTCAGTCGAGGGACCTCGGAGCACACCATGAACGAGTCCTTGAGATTTGTGGTACAGAGTGTGAGTATCGCGTTTGCTTTATACAAAATATGATATATTATGTTAGATGCCGTGTTGCTGTAATGCTTTTTCGCAAAAAAGAAACCCGCGTTTTAAAAATATACCATTCGAACAAATTAGTTTAGGGACGGGGAGTTTTAGAAAACAGTCCGCGTCCAAGGCATGCTGGCAGACTAGAGCGGATTGATTTTTAATAACCATAAGCGGATAATAATAATAAGTGGGACATTTTGGGGAAAATGCTGAATAATATTCAGTTTCAGAGCGATTTTGCAATCGCGAAAACCGGAAAAGAAATTACGGCATTCCGGAACCGGAATACTTAGTAGCTCTAGGCGCTCGACGCGCCTAGAGTTGTTAAAAAACAGATAACTCGCCGACTGTCGAGAGCGTTATCGGTATAGTAACTAACGCATTTAGCACTGGCTTATTTTCAACAGATTGTGCTTCACTGCAATTTGAAGCTTCACTTTTACAGTTTTTACTAACCGATTCTTTACTTGCAAGGCTCATAATTGATTTTGATTAATTTTTATTGCGGTTCAGTATTCTAATCATGTTTAATTCGTCTTAAACTTCAACATAAACGCGATAGCGACCGCGACCGCAAATCGAGATGGCCGGCCATGCTAAACGGTGCCCTCCTATTGGATCGAATCCCATTCGACCGAATTCCCAATCGATCGATTTTATCTGAAATATGATTTTTTTATTGGGAATATTATTATTACTTATAATGCTATATAAGTTAATTTAGCGATAGGAACTTTTGTATCACCGTGGCGCAGTGGAAGAGTATCGGACTACCTTGCGACAGTTCTTGGATCGATTCCCCGAAAGAAAAAGTAAAGTACGTAATAATAGATTATTGCAATTGATTATTAATTTCATTTGAACTTAATTGCAGTTACGTTAGACAGTGTGGGAAACTATAAAGTAATAAAAAAATACTATTGCAATAGTGGCCTTTGAGTATTTGAAACATTTTGCGTAAATTTTATTAAAATTACGGTAATATTTTAGAGGGTTAAGGTTAGGTCAAATCAGGTTAGGTTGGGTTGGGTTGGGTTAGGTTAGATTAGGTTGGGATAGGTTAGCCTGGTTAGGTTAGGTTAGGTTAGGTCAAATCAGGTTAGGTTAGGTTATGTTAGGTTAGGTTAAGTTAGGTTAGGATTGGAAGTGGTAGGATAACCGATTTTCCATAATATTTTTATTTTCATAATAAAAGCGGGCCTTTTCAACAAATTATTTTTATAAAGATTCTGGAGCAATTAACGCTGCATTTTTTAAGTTCCTTGAACAATAAATATATGCCTTTTCCAAAATATTGATTGTTTTAAGGGTCATTTCAGGTTGGCTTTGATTCGGCTCGGCTACAATAGAGGCATCCTTTTAAACTTGGGATTTGACCATCACAGTATCATTATTTATGTAGGAAAGTGTATTTATAGACGCAAGTTTAAGGACAAGGGTATTTTCTTTAAACCAAAAGAGGTTTTTTTAATTCGGTTTTAAAATACGGCGTTAAAAATATATCTTTTAATAGCAATGAAAATTTTGAGATAATAAACCCGCACATTTTGGCTATATTCGGTCCAACGGGATTCGGTTCATTGGGACATTCGGCCTAATGGGCCAGCAGCTAATAAACAACCCTGCGATATTAGTGGTTTACTATTTCCATAAGGGTCAAAATCAAAGGTAGAAAATGAAGTTGAACTAACAACAAGGTAGATGGTCCTAGATCAGACCGTTTTTGTCTAGCCCTTCATGAAATAGACATTCAATGCGAATTTTGAACAGATATAATGTGTACTGTCCCACTTATTGTTATTACACGCTTATTCTAGAACTCAATATGTTGACACATAAATGATTTGGGGATATTGGAACCTTATTTATTTAATTTTTTATTTATTGAAATGAATGATTGCCCGCAAAGTAAACAGTGTGACGTGTAAATGGGCATCGTACATAGATGTAATTGTCAAGGAGAAAAGAGAAAAAAATACAGGAGCGACGCTGTTTACAACAACTTAAGAGAAATTGGGTGTAAATATAAAAATAGGAAATACGTTAACGCGCAATTAATCAAGAGCAATAAATACAATAACATAGGGTACAAAATAACATAACACGAGATTAAGGCAGACCACGTATATGTAGGAAAAATAATAATAATAATAACAATAATAATAAAAGTAAATAAAATGGTACAATAATAAGTTTGCCAATAAGAAAAAAAACTACAGAACGGTGAGGATCCTAGGGAATTAAAAGTTACAAGGTAGCGCGAAAAACGTTTATCAAATGACGACGGAACTGAGATTTGGTAGAGAGAATGACAGAAACAGCAAAATGCGTTTGGCGGAAGGTAGTCGCGACCCATGGTTTAGTTAATTTCTGTGAGTGAGCACATTCTTGGGGAATGCGCAATAAAATTTCGAGATGTGATTAACCAGGTCCATTATGATATAAACTCCGTCTAACGTCAAAATTGAAGCAATTAAGCATGGCATTATCGTTAGCTATATGTGTGAAATCAGACATCACGTTAGATCTCGTGCATCGGACTACTCGTGACGACCTCATTATCTTTCTTGGCGATGTGCGTTACAAAATAAATTGAAAGTCTCATTTTAGAACATGTATGACTTCATGAAGAGAACTATGGACCTGAGATATTACCATCAAGGAGATAGGCTCATTGATGAATTCGTCGGATATCCGAAAGGCCGGTAAATTTTGAATAAGTTAACGGCCTACTGGCCTTTAGGTTAAGTGTTGAATATTTTTTGGCAGTATTAACGTAACGTACATTCCCAGCGATAACGTGTATAAAACGGTAAGTCTAAAATCCGGACTAGAACGGTCTTAGTCGTGCAGTGGAGCTGCGAAAGGAAGAAAACAATTTAATATCTTTCCTATCCTGTTTAAGGAAGGAGATGTTTATTCTTCTAAGACATATGTTTTCTCTGAATATTTAAAATACTTGGAAACGTTAAATCGAACTTTAAGCCACTTTATTTGGTTTCACGAACATAACATGTCTTATTTCCAAAAACCCGAGTACCAAATATCACTGAGTGGGATCATTGAAGTCTATCTGCCGAAGGTGCGTGCATGTTTCATCTTTATATACAAAAAGCACTGTCTTTCGAAGGTGTGGACGATGATCATTCTCTTTCTCTTCTTTTTCAATTTCTTGACAATTGCCAAGCGATTCGTACCAAGAGTACACCATATCCTTGTCGGTGTCTCCGACAACTTGTAGGCTAGAAAATAAATGACAATTTTATTCAAAATCATACACTTTTTAAAGAAGGAGTGGAACTTTTCACAATGACAAATTAGGGTATATATATATATATATGCAGTCTAACAGATAAAGTATCTCAGATCTACGAGGGGGCTATTCTTTTCTGCAAGAAGGGATATCAAATTTACTAGGGAGAAGTTATAAGATGCCTTAGTATTCGCGCGCCGTAGTCAAAGTCCCCTTTCAAAATGAACGGTGGGGACGTAAATGGATGCCGGTCTACTTCGCCTCTCCTCAGTCGGAAAATACGTAATATTTCTTCATTCGCGTCGCGCTGACGTGAGTTTTCGAGAACCAATGACATGCTGGGGCGAAATGTGGCGAATTTATACCTTCTCACTAGTAAACTAGATATCGCTTCTTGTTTTCTGTTATTTATCACGGTGCAAAGTTTCATGAACTCCTCGCAAAGTGCCTGATTGTATACCTAATCCTTCAGCCTATCGGGGAACACGTACGAAACGGCCAAGAAGGTAATTTTGGCCAACTACTTCGTCGGCTGTTTCATTTTGATGGAAGTCTTCAAAGCCAACCTGTCGACAAAATTGACGGTGGACATTGATCGCAACATTAACACCTTCGATGATATCTTCAAAAACCCCAACATGCGCATTGTTTTTCAGGACAGAGAAATCATAAAGGATTATTTTAAGGTAAAAATATTGGGTGTACCTCGTATGAGCAGTTTCCGTTAGAGTAGTTCTCAAAATAGCAGCCGCGATTCCAAAAAACAGCGTTTTTTTCAAAACTGCTGTTTTGGAAATAGCGGCTGCTGTTTTAGAAATAGCGGCTCCTATTTTAGGAAATAGCAGTGTCTGTGTTGAGTTTTGCGCATTTCTCAACAATACAGTTGTATTCGCTGGTTTCAAAAACTACCTTTTTCTGTGATCATTTAATCAGTAATGTGACCTACTAACGGATCGTGTTTTTGAATTTGTTTTTAAGGTACACTTTAATATTGTTTAATTCTTCAGGCTGTATCAGTTTACAATTCTCATACCAGGAAAGAAAAATAAATCAAGAAAGGTTATTTCATTTCAGTAGCAGATAATTGTAAACAGAAATTTTTGGAAAAGGCATATTATAATTCGAGAAAGGTTATTTTATTTCGGAAGTAGATAATTGTAAACAGTAATTTTTTGGAAAAGGCATATTATAATTTGAGAAAGGTTATTTTCATTCAGAAGTAGATAATTGTAAACAGTAATGTTTTGGAAGAGGCATATTATAATAGAGTTATATCGGTTACGGGGAGGCTGACATTAAACTCCGCCCATTTGCCATTTTGGCGGCAGAATTTAACATGAGCTCTATAGCCACCAGAAGGTGACTCCATCTATTGGCTTGTTAATTTCATTGGCTGAAAAACCAATGACGTCTCACCCCCCTCAGCAAATATTACTCTATTCGAGAAAGGGTATTTTCATTCAGAAGTAGATAATTGTAAACAGTAACTTATGGAAAAGGCGTAACATTGTTACACTATTTCCAAAATATAACTAACCTAAGTCTAACCAAACGAAACAAAACCAAACCTGACCTGACCTAATACTATTTATTTGAAATAATCAACTTTAACCTAACCAAATTGTCCATATCTCCTTTTTGAGGACATATAATCCAACTGGTCCAGCTTACACCATAATAAACAACTATCGTTTTCCGCATATCTGTTTTTCCGCTCTTTAGAGAACTGCTGTAACGGTACGCCGCGTTTACAAGAACCGCTGTATCGGTACGCCGCGTTTACTAGAAACGCTGTATCGGTAATTGCTGTAACGGGTGAACTGCCATTTCGGGAAATCGCTATTTAGGGAACTGCTGATATGTGGACCGCTATTATGAAATTCGCTCATACGGGAACTGCTCATGTGAGGGCTTCCCTAAATATTATCGTAAGATGATATGATATTCTCCATAACTTTTTCAGTGGTTAATGAGAGCTTGTCTTGAAGTAACGTAGTTAAAACGTCATAGATTCAGGGTAAAGCGACGCCTTGTGAGACGCTGTCAAAGGCTTAGTACAGACTAAATAGGAAGGCAGACTGCAAAGACGAGTGTAGTCAATTCTCGCGTCGTTCTCAAACCATGGATTTTTATAATACTACGTATTATGGATTTCCAACTTGGCCAAAAAGGCGGCCACTAAATATGTGCGACAACCGCGGATGTGACGCGCAGGAGCTAGGCCAAATTGAGTCGGGGAACTTAGGTCACGTGTGAAAAAGGAAGTAGCGTTACATACGGCGTCTGCTCCAGAACGTGGTTTTTTAGGCCTAAAAGATTTCGGTAAATTCGGTTGTTGTCATCTTGCGCCAATATTAAGGCCCGTTTTCAATCAAGCGTTTTCCAAAAAAAACGCCAGCGTTTCGCTTTTGCTTGTTGCAGAGGAAAAAGCGCGATGTCAAGCTAAGCGCAACAGCTTTAAAACAAAAAGCAAAAGCGTATTACGAGGTTGTTTTCATACTAGCGTTTTATAGAATTAAAAGCGCGTGGTAGGAACGTCACGTGATATGTTTAGGCGTGGTTATTGTAATCCGAAACAAATATGGCCGTGACGGCGAGGAGAAGACGTCTCTTATTACAGAGACAAATGCTGTTAATTCAATTATTCTATCAATTGACGTTAAACAATAAAAAAAAATACAAACGAAAGAGATGGTGGGTCCATCCTATTTGGAGAAAAAGAAAAACAGAAGGGCATTACAGAACACTGGTAAATATATGGTTTTGCTGCAATTATTAAGCCTTGCAAATGTGCTTAAATTAACAACCTTAACTTTTAAGATGAGAACCATGAGAGAAACAGACCCGAGGAAGTTTTCAAACTTTACCAGGATGGAGCCTAGGCTTTTTGACAAGCTTTTAACTTTGGTAGGGCCTCATCTCAAGAAGAACCCTCCTGGTAGAAAGCCAATAGCTCCTGGGGAAAGACTTGCGCTTACAATACGGTATGCACATATTTAAGTTTCTGGTCATTCATATACCATATTTTAACATTATTATTTGTTCATGATATATTACTTTGATCATAGTATAATATTTTAAAACATGTTTAAATAAAACACCATTAAATTCCAGATATTTAGCAACTGGAGACGGATTTGACTCAATGGCCTATGCGTTTCGCCTTGGGAAAACAACAACACACAATATTATCAAGGAAACTTGCCAAGCCCTTTGGGATGTTCTTCAGCCTTTGTATTTAGCGGTAAGTATTGTTTTAACTAACAAAACCGCCGAGTATCTCATATCAGCTGTAAATGTCTAGCAACCCACTGAAAATACTTGGAGGAAAGCTGAGGAGGAATACAGGACACGATGGAACTATCCTACTTGTTGCGGGGCCGTTGATGGCAAACATGTCATGATCCAACAGCCGTCAAATAGTGGAACCTTGTATTATAACTACAAAGTATGTGATATTTTATGTTGTTAATGAAGGTTTTTGTTTACTGAAGTATTGAACTAATTTTAATTGACAGAGCTTCAACTCGATAGTTTTGATGGCAGTCGTCGATGCCAAATACAGGTTTTTAGTTGTTGACATTGGCGGCTATGGATCACATTCTGATGGAGGAATCTTCAAATCGTCCTCATTTGGTCAAGCAGTTGAAGAAAACAAAGCTGGATTTCCACCCGCTGTCTTTTTGCCAAACACAAACATAATATCTCCTCATGTTCTGGTCGGTGATGATGCTTTCCAGTTATTACCAAACTTTATGAAACCATATTCTCGAGATGGAAAGCTGACGAATAGCCAGATTATTTTCAACTATCGGTTAAGCAGAGCTAGGTATAATTTATTTGGTTATAGGAATGTTAATCAATGTCTATCACGGACGACGTATTTTACCAAAAACGTTTCTTTTAATCTCGAACTTAAAGGAGATGTAGCGAAAACGCGTTTGGAATTCTAGCAACACGTTGGAGGGTGTTTAGAAGACCTCTACTTTTGAAACCAGCTAATGTTGACAAAGTCATCCGAGCCTGTGTAGCTTTACATAATTATTTGATGATCGAGGAAGAAACATGTTCTCAAAAGCATTACTGCCCAAATGACTTCGCAGATGCTGTTGACAAAACAACTGGAGAAGTTGTGAAAGGAAAATGGCATGAAAAGCTGCAAAGTGATCCAGCCAAAGCGTTTCAAGTGCCAAAGTCAACATGCGCAAGAAACTACAGCAGGGAATCATCGACCATTAGGGACAATTATGCTAAATATTTTGAAGGAGAAGGTAGTGTTGAGTGGCAATGGAATTTGAATGGAGTAAATAAACCAGATTTGTAAACGAGCTTCGTATGTTTTATTTACAATAAAATAAATGGATTTAATTTGTGATTAATCCGCATCCTCTAAGTATTTTATAATCACGTCAATAACGTCTCTTTCACATCGTCGGCGCTTGTTGCTAGGAACGTCTCTCAATAAACTAGCTGCATAATCTGCGAATGCTGTTGCAGAGTCATCAGGTTTATTTAACTCTCTGTAAATAAATATATTGTTCTCTTAGATATCAATGTCCCACTTATTTAAGGTGATGATAAACACAACAATATATATATAGATTTGCATGGTTTCCGTACACAACAGTAATTAATACTACTTACTTATTGCAATGGGCCAATGCTTCTAAAACCGAAGAAGGTGGAATAGAAAGTTGTTCTGCCTTTCTCTTATTAGGTCTTTCAGCTCTCTCGTGGATGAGTTTCCTTTTTGATAAACCAATGTTTACCCCACTATCTTCCGTGCTCTTGGATTGCTCCTCAAGGCTTTCATCTTTGGGTTTTGAGGGCCCTGGGGCTGGATTATCAAGGTCTATCACGGATATATTATTATGGTCTTTCGAAGTTTGATCGTTGCTATTTGAAGAACCTGAAACTTGGTTGTTTAGTTCTCCAGTGTTGTTTGAGTCATGGTCAGAAATTTCATCATTAATTGTGTAGTCTTTCCCCATGAATGAGCAAGTAAACGAGGAAGGAGTTTCTTTTTCTGCGGGGCTTTTATCCTCGGTATCCGTATCAATATATGCAAAATTTGAGGTGGTGCTAAATAGAAACAAATACCAATATATATATATAACTTATCGGGGTATAAACCCTTTTATGTTACTTACGGTCTCCTTTTGACAATGTCTTTTAAAAATAGCAACATTTTAAAAAATGGCCAGTTAACTGAATCGAATACTGAGTCGTCGATTTCTTGCCCACTCTTGCCCTTCGTCACTATGTGGTAGTGAACACGAAATTGGTCGAATAAAGTCTTCCATTTCTTTTTGCACTGTTCCTCTGTCGGGAAAAATTAGTATGGAATATCTTAAACTAATGAATAATGTACATGTACTTACTTTGTAAATTTAATTCCTTTGAAATTTCTTTCCAAGATCGTTCTGTTAGATCGCGGTCTTTATATTCTGCTAAGCCTCGGTTCCATAGATTTGGTTTATTTTGAACCAAACTAATAAGTTTCTCCTTCTCATCTGATGCCGATTTTTTAATGAGTTCTCTCTCCTTCTTCAATTTGTCCAGAATTTCTTTAGTTTTTGAACTCCTTTTCAGGTCCATCAAGTTGGCCCCTCCACCCACCCGCAGCAGGAAATTAATGTCTGCAAATTATTGCGCTCTTCATGCGCTGCAGTGCGCCACCATTTTTTCTACATGCGCCACTATAGTTTAGACACAAGTTCAAAAATAAAATGGGGAGGCCAAATTAACGAACAGCCCCACCACCCAAAGGTGGGAGAAAGGTAATGTATGCGAACGATTGCGCTCTTCGTGCGCTGCAGTGCGCCACCATTTGTTCTACTTGCGCCAGTACGGTTTAAACACAAGTTCAAAAAGAAGATGGGGGCAGTTAACGAGCAGCCCCTCCACCCATCGGTAGAAGGAAGATAAAATATGCAAAAGATTGCGCTCTTCATGCGCTACAGTGCGCCACTATTTATTCTCTTTGCGCCACTATATTTTAGAAAATAGATAAGGGACAAGTTTTTGAGCTTCCTGCACATAGTTTGCTAGAAAATCAATAAAAAGTAGGTTAAAAAATTTATTAAAGGTAAAACAAAATGTAATTTTTTGGGTTTTTTTTCACTGGTTTGCAATTCTTAATTTCAGTGTTAAACGTAAAACATCAATGTTGTATCGTTGACTAAGGAATTTGAGTGGAATAGCGAGAATTCTTTGAACGGGCTTCTAAAGCGCTAGCGCAGTGGCGTGATCGAGTGGGCTGTGGTTCAAGAGTCCAGCCACGGCCCACTTGGATTCTCACTAAAGCTCGCCATTAAGACCCGCCAACTTTGGCTGCCCTCTATGTTAAAGCGCGTACCAGCCAGAAGTCGAAATACATACCATGCCGGGACTAAAATTGTCGAGCGAAAACTCGTTTCTAATGCTATTCCTAAGGGAAATTATTTTGAAAGTGAGTTGTATCCGTAATTATGTTAAGTTTTTCAAATGTTTCCGATTTCTATCAACTCTGACCTTTTTATGAGACGTAAAGTAAGTTTCGAGCTTCAGTTTAAGCCTCAACTTATAATTTTTCATCCATTATTTCGCTCTCAATAAATTTTTAAAGTTGAAATTTCAACTTCAAGGCGGAGAAATTACGAAGTCCGAATCCTAAGCCCTGGCTTCATCTCCGCCTTGAAGTTGAAATTTCAAGTTTAAAAATTTATTGAGAGCGAAATAATGGATGAAAAATTATAAGTTGAAGCTTAAACTTAAGCTCGAAACTTACTTCTCGTCTCATAAAAAGGTCAGAGTTGATAGAAATCGGAAACATTTGAAAAACTTAACATAATTACGGATACAACTCACTTTCAAAATCATTTCCCATAGGAATAGCATTAGAAACGAGTTTTCGCTCGACAATTTTAGTCCCGGCATGGTATGTATTTCGACTTCTGGCTGGTACGCGCTTTAACATAGAGGGCGGCCAAAGTTGGCGGGCCTTAATGGCGAGCTTTAGTGAGAATCCAAGTGGGCCGTGGCTGGACTCTTGAACCACAGCCCACTCGATCACGCCACTGCGCTAGCGCTTTAGAAGCCCGTTCAAAGAATTCTCGCTATTCCACTCAAATTCCTTAGTCAACGATACAACATTGATGTTTTACGTTTAACACTGAAATTAAGAATTGCAAACCGGTGAAAATAAAAACCCCAAAAAATTACATTTTGTTTTACCTTAGTGTACTTTTTATTGATTTTCTAGCAAACTATGTGCAGGAAGGGTATCTTCCCATTGCGCAGAATTCCATTAGACCGAATTCCCATTAGACCGAATCCCGCCAATGTTTTTAGTGAATTTAGCCCTACCGCGGATTTGGTATTTACAATTCAAACGACGCTATTTCTCGAATTAAGCGACCCCAAAAAAGCTATGTAGTTTAATTTCTATTTATGTCGTTTATTAATGAAAGCGTTTTAAATAAATTTTTATTGCCTTGGAAACGCCATTATTTGACGACTATACAACAAGATGATAATTAAAAACGACCTTTGGAAGTTTTCATTACCGTGTGTTCTAAAAGTATAATATAATAGTATACAGAAAAAGTGAAAATAGCACTTGACTATTTGGGCATGGGTTAAGGAATAATCAAAAACACTTTCATCCAATAAAACGTTCTTGTTCAAAACCAGGTTAGGTTAGGTAAGGTTGGGTTGGGTTTGGTTAGTAATATCTTCGTTGACTTTTCAAATAATATGCCTTTTCCAAAAAATTACTGTTAGGTTAGGGTTAGGTTAGGTTAGTAATATTTTATAAATCATTTAACAATGTTACGCCTTTTCCAAAATATTGATGTTTATCTTCATTGACTTCTCAAATAATATGCCTTTTCCAAAAAATTATTGTTAGGTTAGGGTTAGGTTAGGTTAGTAATATTTTATAAATCATTTAACAATGTTACGCCTTTTCCAAAATATTGATGTTTATCTTTATTGACTTCTCAAATAATATGTCTTTTCCAAAAAATTATTGTTAGGTTAGGGTTAGGTTAGGTTAGTAATATTTTATAAATCATTTAACAATGTTACGCCTTTTCCAAAATATTGATGTTTATCTTCATTGACTTCTCAAATATTATGCCTTTTCCAAAAAATTACTTTTAGGTTAGAGTTAGTTTGGGTTTGGTTAAGTTAGGTTAGTAATATTTGTAAATCATTTAACAATGTTACGCCTTTTCCAAAATATTGATGTTTATCTTCATTGACTTCTCAAATAATATGCCTTTTCCAAAAATTACTGTTAGGTTAGGTTAGTAATATTTTCTAAATCATTTAACAATGTTACGCCTTTTCCAAAATATTGATGTTTATCTTTATTGACTTTTCAAATAATATGCCTTTTCCAAAAAAAGTTACTGTTACGTTAGGGTTAGGTTGGGTTGGGTGTGGTTAAGTTAGGATAGCAATATTTATAAATCATTTAACAATGTTACGCCTTTTCCAAAATATTGATGTTTATCTTTATTGACTTCTCAAATAATATTCCTTTTCAAAAAATTACCGTTAGGTTAGGGTGGGTTTGGATTAAGTTAGGTTAGTAATATTTATAAATCATTTAACAATGTTACGCCTTTTCCAAAATATTGATGTTCATCTTCATTGACTTCTCAAATAAAATGCCTTTTCCAAAAATTACTGTTAGGATAGGGTTAGGTTTGGTTTGTTTAGGAGGACGTCTCTTCCTCTTAGGAGCGGTTATACACTTCAAGTACAGTAAAACGACTGGCTTAAAGTATTTTCATGATAAATATAACATATAATAATAAATCAATATTAGCAATTGGTTTTATTATGTCATATTTTGCTGATTTATTACTATTTTGTTCTAATAATCCTTAGTTTTAAAATAATAATTTAGAAAATTTTTGGACCTTGTGTTCATTTTACATAGGCCTTAAATTGTTTTAATTTTATTTAAATTTCATCGGGAAAATCCCGAAGTGCGGGTTTTTCGGTGCAATGGGATTGTCCCATTGGACAGATTCGTAAATCCGCCAAAGTGCGGGTTTTTCGGTGCAATGGGATTGTCCCATTGGACAGATTCGTAAATCCGCCAAAGTGCGGGTTTTTCGGCCGAATGGTATTGGTTTCGGTTGATTGGGATTCGGCGCAATGGTAGTGAAGCGCAGGAAGCTCAAAAACTTGTCCCTTATCTATTTTCTAAAATATAGTGGCGCAAAGAGAATAAATAGTGGCGCACTGTAGCGCATGAAGAGCGCAATCTTTTGCATATTTTATCTTCCTTCTACCGATGGGTGGAGGGACTGCTCGTTAACTGCCCCCCCCCATCTTCTTTTTGAACTTGTGTTTAAACCGTACTGGCGCAAGTAGAACAAATGGTGGCGCACTGCAGCGCACGAAGAGCGCAATCGTTTGCATACATTATCTTTTTCCTACCTATGGGTGGAAGGGCTGTTCGTTAATTTGCCACCCCCAATTTATTTATAACTTGTGTCTAAACTATAGTGGCGCATGTTGAAAAAATTGTGGCGCACTGCAGCGCATGAAGAGCGCAATAATTTGCAGATATTACCTTCCTCCTACCTTTGGGTGGTGGGGCTGTTCGTTAATTTGACCCCCCCCCCCAATTTATTTTTCAACTTGTGTGTAAACTATAGTGGCGCAAGTAAAATAAATGGTGGCGCACTGCAGCACAAGAAGAGTGCAATCGTTTGCCTACATTACCTTCCTCCTAACTTTGGGTGGAGGGGCCAACTTAATGGACCCTCTAACTCTTCGATAAATAAACCGTTTCTCTTCTTCCAAAGCAATATCAGCTAGCAGAACACCACCGATCGCGGCCATTGTAGGAAAGAGAATAAATGCTGTCGTCTGCTTTCGGCGCGTTCAGCATTGAAGTGTAACCGATATCCCAAACTGGTTAACCGGGTTTTAACATTAAACGACATCTCTTTCCATGTAGAATTGTTTAAAATTCCCATCCTGCGTCTGCCTGTTTTTTCGACCAATCACGGCTCAGAATCCAAAATAGTGGCGAAAGCGTCTCCGCCACTCAGAAGAGAGAATCTAATTTCGCTCCGGACCAATGAGCGAGGAGAATCCAAGTGGGCGCGTTAGGCTAAGCATGCAGAATACGGCGGCGAAGTAGCAACGCCAAAAATTAAAAAAATCTCTACTTAATCTATAGATACTCTAAATTAAACCTACTACAGTAAAAAACATTGGTTACTCGCTATATAAATGATTGTGCATTGCCCAAAAGTAATCAGTTTCAATCATGCCTCGAATCACGGAAGGACAACGTGTCGAAATTATCACGCTGAGAAGACAAGGATGGACTTGGGATCAAATCGCCAATCGTGTTGGGTGTTCCAGTAGAGGTGCTCGTTACACTTTTTCTCGATATGAAAGGTTCCAAAGGGTTCAAGTAAGGTTTTGTTTAGTAATGTCGTTGTATTCGATTACGTAAGGTTAGATGAGTCTTAAGGTGATTTGTCTAAAATGTAGGACTTGGATAGGACTGGTAGACCAATCGTTGGCAACGCTGGAGAGACTAGGACTCTAATTCAGGACGCAACTAGCAACAAACACCTTTCAATAAGAACGCTAAGGGATAGGTGGCACAACGACACTGGTGTCAACGTTACACCGGGAACCGTTTGGGACAAATTAAAGAAAGCGGGAATAAGGAGACGTCGATCGGCCAATAAGCCATTTCTAACGCTGGAACACAAGCACGCTCGTCGGGAATTTTGCCAGGAAATGTTAACTAGGCCACGGGAAGATCTAGAAAGGTTCATTCTCTTTTCGGATGAAAAAGTAAACATAATTCATTGGTGGTATTATACGGTTAATTGTAATTTATTTTGCTTTTGCCATTTAATAGTCCTTTCAAAGTTCGTCCTCTTCACCGGTTACATAGTTGACGAGGAGGGCAAACCAAATATATGACCCGAATGTTGTAAATCACACTAAAAGGAGCGGACGTTTTAGCGTCAATGTTTGGGGATGCATTGGCGATGGCAGGGTCGGCATATTGCACCCGATTGAGGGACGTCTGAACGGACCCACCTATATTGAGGTGTTGAGGAACGCCATGCTTCCCTCCGTGGCCGCGAATTATGATGTTGAAGAGCAAAACCGGTAAATATATTTGCACTATGCTATGGAACTTGCTGATTAAGCTCCTATTTATATTTCAGCCTGTGGTTCCAATGCCCAAATTGTGGCCAACTTTCTGGAGAACGAAGGCATCGACGTGTTGGAATGGCCTTCTCACTCGCCGGACCTCAATCCCATTGAAACCATGTGGGCACACATGGTTAAAAACATGGAAAAGAGAATTCCGGCGAGTCGAGAAGATCTTCTCAACATGGTTATGGCTTCCTATAACGCTTTGCCTCCTGAATTTATTAGAAAGTTATGTCTGTCGTTCAGAAAAAGGTTACAAATGTGTTTGCTCGTTAGGGGCAATTCACTGCCGTATTGATTTTCATACGTTTTTTATGTCAATAAATTGATTCTTGGTAAACTCTGTCATTTATTTCGCCACATTATTACTAAATGTCTGTTTCAAACACTCGAATATTTAAAATCTTTCTCGCTTTTGATGTTAACATACTAGGTAATTAAAAACGCACGTGTCTAAACAGAAACAAATGCAAAAGTAAATATAATAAACTAATTTACAGATTTCGGTTCCCATAGTCATCTTTGTCATACTAGCAGGCCCGCCCCGGTTTTGCATGGGGTAAAATAGGGTTGTAAGTGGGAAACTTTTCCGCCGAAGATTTTCCGCTCGGAAAATTTTCCGGAAAATGACCGAGCTATATTTTTCCGGACCATTTTCCGTATTTTTCCGCTACCGATTTTTGAATTAAAGCAGCCAAGTAGCGCTTTTTCAATTGATTTACTTTTATCTAAACAATATATCCCGTATTACCGATTATGTCTTAGGGATAGCTGTTGTCGAGGTTCGGCGGTTGATGTAATCAGTTGTCGAATTTTAAAGGTTTAGTCGTGAGGTGTTATGTGCGATGGAACGTGCCCATTGTAATAACTATCGACAGACGTGATTTAAAGTTATTGAATTTTAAAATTATGAACTTGGTTTATAGAAATGCCCATGTTACTAAGGGATAGACATCACAGGTGGGCCTACCAATAAACGGTTCCCATTTCCACTCAGCCTCCCCTGCAGGTTGCTGAAGAATTCAACGCTTAATTTTCCGCTGAAAATAGCGCTTAGTTGAAACCCCCCCTCAAATTCTCTCTTTTCCCCCAAGTTTATGCAAAAAGGGTGAGAGTGCAGTGTCATTAATGAAGAAAATAATAGGAGGAAACCCCCTACATGGGATAATTCTAGGCACCGGTTTAACATGTTGCATTGTCACATAATATGCAAATTCGGACAATCCTAATGTTATGCTTTTTAATAAACTATAATATCTCGTAAACTATTAAAGATAATAAGAAAATATTGACACTTTCTAAATATAAACCGACCCCGCTGATGTCGAAAATCATATTCATTTTCTCCAAAAGTTCATATTTGAAAAGATGAAACATTTCAGAATTGGGACATTTGTGGCTTTTTAAGCACGTGCTTCAACTTTTATCAGAAAGTTGAGTCTTATTTGATGGCAAACAACATAATTTATGATAGTCTCAAGTTTCAATTCACTGCGATAAACGGTGTTTGAATTATGGACGATTTCCGAAAAAAAAACCAACGGGCAAAGACTTTTATAACAGACTGTACTATTCTGAGCCTAAATAGTCGTTTGACTAATAATAAATACTGAGGCTTATTATGGTACATTAAATATTTTTATTGTTATTACGTAGTAATAGTACTAAGGTTTCTTTCTATCGACGAGTGACTTCGCTCCTAGGGTGCTACAAAAGTATTAGTCATCAGTAAAATCTACCCATTCTTTATATCATTTTGATGGAAGTTCTTATTACACGCGAGCGACGCCGCGGGTAACAGCTAGTCTTATATAAATCATTTCTTGGTAATACTGAAAGGGAAAATATTCGTCATTTATTTCCTATTAAAACTATTAGGCTCTTCCACGTTTTACTTTGAAAAAAAATTGTTAATGGAAGAAAATTAATTCTGCTCAATTCGGGGCCCCACGGCATCCTGGGGCCCCAAGCGGCCGCTTAGTCCGCTTACCGTTAAACCCGCCACTGAACCATCATGAGATAGTCACAGCTTGTCAATTAATAAATACCCATATACTAATGTTATCTGAAACTCATCTAAGTCCCTCAATATCGAATGTGGAAATATTTCCTCTGAACCTCTAAGTCTTCAGAAAGGACCGTAACACTCATGGTGGTGGAGTAGCCATAGCAGTGCATGAATCTATAAAGTCTGAACAAATAAGCATAGCCCCGGCACTCTTGGAAGCACTAGCCGTCCAAATTAACTCAGGACAAAACTCAGTCATCATCTCCTGTGTTTATCGCCCAGCTAATAATGATACACAGTTAATGGAAAACCTGGTTCACTACATAAGCTCCTTACGTGAAAACTACCCAAGATCTCGAATCATCATTGGAGGCGATTTTAATTGCCCATATATTGACTGGGAAAAACAGACAACTACCTCACAGTTTCAGAGGGAACTTCTCCACGCTTCTTTGGAAGAGGGGCTTACGCAACTAGTCTCTGAACCAACAAGACTTTGCCCCTCTGGAAGTAATATCTTAGATTTACTATTTGTAACTCATCCTACTGCCATTTCGGATGTAAGCATTCTACCCGGGATTACTGACCATGAAATTGTAACCTGCAAAATACACATGTTGGACAAGGCTCGCAAGATGCGCAAGCCAGGGACCCGCCTACTTTACCATAAATCAGATTTTAATGCTATGACAAATTATTTAAATGAAACTTTGCCTGACATATTTGCTGGACCAACTGTTTCTGTAAATGACGCCTGGGAGGCTATTAAAGATAGCATCCACAAGGCTATTGAGAAGTTTACTCCCAGAAGACCTCTCACTATAAGAAACCACGTTCCATGGATAAATAGAACAATGAAGCTACAATCAAAGAGACTTAAACGCCAGTACTCTCAAGCCAAGAAAACGAACTCAGCTGATAAATGGAATTTGTTTCGAGACACCCGAAGGAAACACAAACATTGGCGGAGAGCAAGTAGAATCACATACTACGAAAACCTCCTAACACAAAACCCAATAAGACGCAAATTTTTAAACTTGTGCGACCGGAGAAGTCTATCCGCTCTTGTGTGTTACCAATCCCGAGTCACAAACCTGGTACCCTATTCCTTGCCAAAAACAGAGCCGAACTCCTTGGTCGGCACTTCGCATCGGTGCATATCCGAGACCTTGCTACCAAATAGAGCTCCTCCGATGCTGCCTATCATGGTAACGGAGTCAGTGGTGCTTAAACTTCTCAATGGACTTTGCCCGCACAAAAGCCAGGAACCTGATGACATACCACCTGTGCTACTAAAAAATTGCTCTGTAGCACTAGCACCGGCATTAACCAAACTTTATCAACTGTCATTAGATACGGGTACGGTCCCACTTGATTGGCAAAAGGCAAATGTCGTCCCAATTTACAAATCAGGAAACAGGAAGGACACTACAAACTACCGACCTATATCCCTCACAAGTATACCATGTAAATTACTGGAACATATAGTAACGACCTCAATATTGAAGCATCTTGACGAATACCAGCTGATAACTAGTTCTCAGCATGGATTTAGAAGAAACCATTCCACCGAAACACAGCTCTTAACTTGCATTGAAAACTGGGCTCAAGCCCTGAACCAGATGTAGTCACCTTCGACTTCTCAAAGGCATTCGACAAAGTACCCCATGGACTCCTAAAAACTAAATTATGCACCTTCGGCATAAACACCCAAATTTTGAAGTGGATTAGCTCTTTCTTGGATAATAGAAGACTCTCCGTCGTCTTAGAGGGTAAGAAATCTCTAGATCATCCAGTACTGTCAGGCGTTCCCCAGGGATCAGTCCTGGGTCCGTTACGTTTTCTCATTTATATAAATGACATTGGAGAAGGGATTACATAGGAATCTTAACTATTCGCCGATGATCTTGTCCTCTTCAATGCTCTGCCCAAGGGAATAGAAGCAAACGCTAAACTCCAAGCTGACATCAGTCAAATACTCCAATAGTCTCTGAAATGAAAAATGCCTCTAAACATTGCCAACACGAACCATACACGTATATCTCTCTCACCAGTCGCTGGAGACCCGCTCTATACCTTAGATGGATCAAATATACCAAGACAAGCGACCATTAAATACCTAGGTGTGCTCATAACTTCGAATCTTTTCTGGACGAAACACATACAAAAATTAGCTTCTACTGCTACAGGAACCCTAGGAGCCCTAAAGCGACAACTTTACGGATGTGACAAAACTACCATAACGGTTGCCTATAAAACGCTAGTAAGACCCCAGCTGGAATATGCCGCACCAGTCTGGGACCCGTTTACAGCCAAATCTACTGACCTACTGGAAATGGTTCAGAGACGGGCAGCTCGCTTTGTGCATGGCATCCCTCAATATGAACGGAACATCTCGATCACTTCTCTTATCGAAAAACTAAATTGGCAACCTCTAAAATTTCGACGCAAAAAGCAGCGTTTATTGAGCTTTTCAGGAATCGTTTTTAACGTATCCCCAGCTCTTGCAACGTTAGTTGTGACCCCTGCACCAAGAGGCACCTCAGCAGCAGACAGGAAGCGAAAGCTTTACCAAACCTATTGCAGAACTAACTTATATTACCAGTCATTCTTCCACGTACGACTCGCGATTGGAACAAAATGAAAATCCCTGACGACGCTATAGTCTAACAATTTCCTATATCAATTACTTGTCTAACTCTGTAACTTAAAAAGATCAAATTTATCATGTCCTGGTGTGATGGACGACTTAGTCTTTTGCCGGGTTAATAAACTTGAAAAACTTGAAACTTGCAGTTCGATAATCTCGGGCGTATATGGTTTCTCCGACTTCAAACGTTTTGTTTGAGCCACTAGCTCTACGGACAACTTGTGAAGTTTGTTGTGATCGAATCCTGTCGCTAATGGCTGTTTCAATTAGACTGAGACGCGTTCTTAGACTGCGTTTAAAAAACATGTTGGCAGAAGTTTCCCCCGTAGTGGCGTGAGGCGTGTTGCGGTATGTCATAAGGAAATTGTCCAGTTGCTGTTGGATGGACGTTGAAGGGTGAGTGTTTCAAATTCCTTTTTAATGTCTGAACAAACCTCTCGGCTAAAACATTAGTGGCTGGATGGAACGGCACAGAGAATACGTGTTTAACTCTATTCATGGTGGTAAAATGTTCAAATTCAGTACTTGTGAAACACGGCCCGTTATCGCTAACGAGGCATTCTGCTAAGCCAAATCTTGAAAGATGTTGGTCAGAAATTCTATGGTCTGCTCAGCCGTGGATGATTTCGATATGTATACTTCCGGCCCTTTCGAATAGGCGTCAATAGCGACGAAAAACATGTGATTGCAGAAGGGAACAGCGTAATCCACGTCGACCCGTTGAAATGGTCTGACTGCTTGTATTCACGGATGGAGAGTACTTTTAGTCGGATTCTTCCGTAATGACTGGCATTCCGAACAGGATTTTACCCTTAGTCCTAAACCTTGGTCGATGCCTTTCCAGTAGACGTAGCTACGAGCTAGAGCTTTCATATTGACTATACCGGTATGGTTTTTGTGCAGTTCGTCTAAAACTTTATGTTGGCATTTTGTCGGAATGACTACTCTCATGCCTCTCAGTAGACAATTGTGCGTGAACGTGAGTTCCTCTTTTTTCGATAAGTAAATCTTGAGATCCCTCTCTTCCTTCTTTAATTGAGGCCATCCTTTCAGAGTTAAATCGAGCACCCTGAATAGAATAGGATGTCGAGCAATGTGTAGGCTGGTTATGTGCAAGCAGCTGAGTTGGTGAAAGTTAAATAAATGGGCTCCATCTTCTATATCAGGAACCGTAACCGCGAGCGGAAGTCGCGAAAGCGCGTCTGCGTTGGCATGACGAATTCCGGGTTTTTACTTAATGGTATAGTGTGAGCCGCGAGCATGACGGCCCAACGCTGAAAACGTGATGCGGCGAGAATCGGAAGTCCCGAATGGTGTCCAAAGATCTTCGTTAGCGGACGTTGGTCGGTATACAACGTAAAATGTCGTCCATATAGGTACGAGCGAAATTTCTTAATGCTGAAGATGATAGCGAGGGCTTCTTGTTCGATCTGTGCGTAGTTTTGTTCCGTTTCGGTCATTGTATGCGAAGCGTAAGCAATAGGACGCTCATCGCCAGACGGTAGGGTGTGAGCGAGAACGCAGCCGATACCATAAGGTGACGTTTCTGTAATGCAGAGACATTAATGTTTCAGAGTGAGCCGAAAGTTAAATACACTTGTAAATAATCAGGCTTAGATTATATAATTGAATGAAGCATCATGGTCGAAATCTGGGCTGCGTTCAGCTGAGCTCAGCGCTGTTAGCAGTGTCCTACAGAACGGGATTTTTTTGTATTTTGACGTCACGGTGCTCAGCGCTGAGCCAGCTCGGTCACCAAAGAAAATAGTCGGGTTTTTTGATAACGTGACGTAACACGCGTAGTTCTCAGCTTGGCGAAAAAAAACATGGAGGAATTATTACAAATAGCTCTTGGTGATTCTGATGGGACTATACCTATTTAATTGGCGTGTTAGTCTTTCTAATTTTAATTATGAAAGTTGTTCTTATCAATCTCTATAAATATGTTATCATACAATTTTTGTTAAGCCTTGGTACCTTGCACGTTTTATTGCGCTAGCGTCACTTTTAAAACACCGATGACTGGAGAAAAGCGTTCAGCAAAGCTATGATGACAGAGCTCACTGGTAAACGTTTTCCAAAATCCGTTGTCTTTTTTGGTAGGTTCTGCTGAACGCAGATCAGTGAAAGATCTGATCGTAATCGGATTATAGCTTCGTGTTTTCATGGTTTATATGGTGCGCATTTACTTACAGTGCATGTAGCCACAAATAAGCTTTGGTGTTATGTAACGTTAACAGACATGTTGACAAACTAAAAAAAACGTTGAGGTGAAACGAGAGGATAGTGTTTACACGACAACCCTGTTTTGAATACGGCTTTGATCATAGAGGGTATACAGTTGAGGAGTAGAAAATTGGGCCTTTACAAACACGTAAAGGTATTATCCCTCCAAAGTTTTATCTCTTCATTTTCCGTTTTTTCCCCATCGGATGATTTTAATGTGTACAAGTGTATCCTTATTGGATGTAAAATGTCGTCTGATTTACAGTTTATTCGCTATGCTTTGTATACTGCTTTAATATTTCATAATATTTAACTTCAGTATTTGTTCATAAATAAAAAATAAACATTTCCATATCTGAGTCAGAGCTTTGCTAATTAATTAGTTAGCTAATTGAATTTCTAATTAATTAGCAACATTTACTAATTGAAAATGGTAATTGAATTTAAATTACCTTAGTGCTAATTGAGAAGTAAATCTAATTAATTAGTATGCATCCGAAAGATAATTATCTATTTAAAATTTAATTAGATTTAGGATTAACTAATTAGCCAATTGGATTTTCAATTAATTTTTTACGTCAATTTGTATTAAAAATTAAAAATCGAGGAATTTACTCTTGTTTCATCTATTTCAATTTGAAAAAGGCCTTATTATATCGATGAGGAAACCTTAGTGCTACTCTCAATTTTTCAGCTTCTCAAAATATGAGAGAATACCAGTATTCGTAGAAAATTTCGTAAACTGCCCCATTTCGAAATTACCACTATTTTTCCATCTCGATTTAATAGCAGTGCCCATGGATTTACTACTCAGGAGTCCATCATATGAACTGTGGCAAGAAAATGAAGAAATGAGACAAATAAACATAGAATAATATCAGAGAATCAATTTGGTTTCCAGAAAGACTTGTCTACTAGTGATGCTCCGTATCAATTTACAAAAACCATAAAAGTAGATTGTGGAAAGAAGGTCTTGGTCGTATTTTTGGATCTGGCCAAGGCATTCGATATAATCTCACACGAAATATTACTAGTAAAACTTGATAACATTGGTGTTAGAGGCTGTGCGTTATCCTGGTTTAGGTCTTACCTACAAAATAGAAAACCAATTGTAAAAATTAACCATAAACTAAGTGACACGGAGATTGTCAATTATGGTGTACCACAGGGTACAATATTAGGACCCACCCTATTTTTAGTCTATATAAATCAGTTCTGTAATTCTAATATATCTGATGGACTTGCATCCTTTGCGGATGACACCGCTTTAATCTTTACCGGAGATAACTGGGAAAACGTCAATGAAAAAGCAAATTTAGGTCTCAAAAAAGCTAAATTACTATTGGACCAAAATCTCTTGAGTCTAAATGTTAATAAAACAAAGTTTATAACCTTTACTCTAAGAAAAATAGACCAACCAAATACACTAATTATAAAAATACATAATTGCCAGTCTCACGGATATAAAAGATGTAATTTCCCTAATATAGAAAGAATTCAGTACATAAAATATCTTGGAATATACATAGACGCCCACCTAAAATGGGATCAACACATAAACGATCTAGTAAAAACACTATGTATATACTTAGTAAATTCCTCAATATGAAACTAATTCAAATGGTGTATCAATCACTATTGGCATATGGGACTAGCACATGGGGTAACACGTATCAATCAGTACTAAACTCTCTTAAAACACTACTAAATAGAATTATACGAGCATGTCTTCATAAACCATATGGCTATTCAACAGAGCTATTATTTAAGGAATTCGAGGTATTATCTATAAAACAACTGTATGTTGGTAGCGTGCTATTTGAAGGATATAAAAATAATAGATTTGCGGATATAATTAGCCATGAAGTAACTGCGCGATCAATATCGAGTAGAAATGTTTGCATCCTAAAAATGAAAACCGAACTAGGCCAAAGACACGCTCTATAAATTGGTCCTAGGATATATAATAATCTAGAGAATAATTTGAAAATCATAAATAATATCAATCTGTTTAAAAAATTAGTGAAATATTGGATTATTTACCTTTTCTAGTGTATAAATATTTTGAGACTACTCGAAAGCCTCAACCCATTGACATCTAAAGGCCCGTTCACATTACATTAGTCAGCTGACAAAGCCGATCTAACCAACCACCTACGCACAAGTTTTCTTATGTGGGTGGTTTATAGTCCTCTAAAGTCCTTTAAACTTGTCGTTTATTGTTAAATAATAATTTGTAAACACTGGGATTAAATTAAATAAAAAAGTAAGTAGAGCATGCTTTGCTTCAGCATGCCACAAAATTAAAGTTCTTCTCAGGCTCCCGTTTTTTGCCTAACTGCTTCGAAGTTCCGCCATGTTGCGTGCCCTCCGCGTAGTGGCCTCAGCTTGAATCCTATTTTGTATTTTCTGATTAAACATTGTGTAAAATCATTGATCAAGGAAAGTAAAAGAGGCATTCCATAAGATAACGACCAGTGATTTTACAACGAATCAATAGATTGTCTGTAAATTTCACCATTTAAGAAACTCATAGCTTCAAACAGTGAAAATGTTTGAAATAATGCAATTTTCCCTGCAATGCTCTGTTTTTATAAAGATTTGTTTGAATTCAATGATCGCTATGTTATGGAAAGCCCTAACAGGTACTACACGTTAGTAAAAGATACTCAAGGGCCTTACATGGAAGGTTAATTAAGCCTTGTCTAGTCAAACGTCCAGCTTGAAGCAACTCATTGTCATTAGGAGGCTCAGCAGCATTCATTGGAGCTCCTATATTTGGATTTGGTGCAGCTACGATGAGAAAATTTGGATGTCCAAATTAACATTTCAAAATCATTTATTCTACCTCCCCCGGCAGGCACTGGCTGATCCACGCAGAAATTGTGCAGAATGCAACAAGCACTAATGATCGCGTTTGCCTTATCAGGTATGTAGCAAAGGGTCCCTCCAGTCGTGTCCAAGCAGCGGAACCGCATTTTTAAAATGCCATTGACACTTTCAATGACATTGCGCCCTAAATGATAAAGATAATCAATGAACGGCTTAAGTAAAACATAGGTCATTTAGAAGTCATATTATCTTAGAGGGGCAATACAATGGTTAGATAAGCATTGCAAAATGGCTTTAGATTACAAGAATTATCTAACCCAATTTTAGTTGGTATGTGACATCAATATGGTTTTGCTTGGAATATACCAATATCATCCCATAAATAAATAACTCCCGTGAGGCCACTTTTTTACTTTTCCTGGTGGAATATTCAACCAAAAAATTGATGGAGTACTTTGTCAATAGGCTGAAACCACGAAGTAAAACATATATGAATGACAGTGTTTGAAACATGCGGACGGAATTGAATAATGAAATTATTTTCCTCTTCTTGCCACTATTTGTCCAAATGTACGCGGATTAGGAACATCTTTCTATTGTCTATGCAAAATTTAAATTTTGTTCGTAGAACAGTGATTAGGGCTTGGAGTTGATTATCTGCCAGTCAGTCGGGACTTTCACTTATACAGGTATAGGTTAATCAAAGTCTTGACGGACTTGGAGATAATCAACGCAAGCCCTAATCGCTGTTTTACA
Source organism: Phalangium opilio (assembly GCA_019434445.1). NCBI lineage: Eukaryota > Metazoa > Arthropoda > Arachnida > Opiliones > Phalangiidae > Phalangium > Phalangium opilio. Next base: position 38,428 of record JAEQBA010003803.1, read on the forward strand.
AACAAAGTTTAAAATTTGCACAGACAATAAGAAAAATTTCCTACAAGAAGTGGGAAAATATCTTCCTTATTCAATTCCATCCGGATATTTCAATCGCTCTCATATTTATTTTACTTTTGGTTCATCAAAAAGCGTCATGTCAGTCAACTTAAGAGATAAAGAGTTGTGACATTGCTACTGATAGTTTTCACTAAAGGGGCTACAGAATATTTCTCCCCTCTCTCTCTCTCTCTCTTCATTAATTTTAGTTAAGTGTTGTCAGGCCCTTGGTGAGGCAGGTTAGTCAAGTACTGGATCAAACTGTAGCCTTCTCTATCAAGTCTCCACTTCATCAATGGCCGAGCAACATGGGGGAATGGAAAAAACTCACTTTGTGTAACATATGCATACTTAAAGGACTAAAAGGAACGCAATGGTGGGTGGATATAAATTATTTGACATACGTCAGAGGCATGTGAGCGAGGAGAGGCGTGATTATAAGAAACTTAGGTTGTTTTTATTCGACTTTAGGGATTTGGCACTGCAATCTCATGAAGACAAGGAAGAAGTGTCCAGTCCCACTTAATTTGGAGTCTTTTAATCTTGGTTTCACGTTGTGCCTGTGACGTACTTCAAATAATTCTTACGCATCAGGCGCTGCCTTCTTTGGATTTCCTTTAACAGCTTATTAGTCCATAAATCTTCTAATTGGGTATAAGATTTGCTAAGCACTCTTTTACTTTTATATGCTTTATCATAAGAGAATTATCTGCACAATATTATTTTAGTAAAACATTGTAGAAAAATAAATGTTCTAATAACTGACATATGGCGTTCATTATAACGCTGTTCATTGGGTGTAACAGCTCGCAGCAGAGGAGTCATTGAAAATGATTGCAGTGGGTACCCACTATCTCCAAGCAGATAGCCACGCGGCATGTCCCCAGCCTAAAATCCTTCCAACATTCCACTGAAACGCCAAATGAATGCATCATGTGTACCACCAGGCCACGTGGCTACGACATCTGTAATTCAGTGTCGCAAATCTGTTGATAATCTTGTTAATATGCATATTGTTAGACAAGTATGAAATATTACTAACTAGTTGCACATTAATGGAATAATTTCCTTTCCCGTCCAAGAATGCATTAGGATCCGTAGCAGGGGCTCTAATTCCAACATGTGTGCAGTCAATGGCACCCTGTACGTCAGGGAAAGAGCAAGTAAGCCTGAATAATAGTGCCTGGATCGGACTCCTAAGACATTTGGAAATAAGAGATATAACACACAACATTTGGTCCAATGATTTAATATGACACTAACCTTAACCTCAATGACTTGAGCATCACCAGTAGGGAAGCGTATGAAGTTCCTCATTCTGGTATTAATGGCATTTGTCACTCTTTCAATAGCTCTGCTGACGGAGGACTGGTTCATTCCGTGCTCGTAGTTACTTGCGAGGCTATGTTGGAAGCCACCAGAACCATAAAAGAGTAACGTCACTAGAACCTCATCCTCGACAGACAAAACATATTGGTTACGGCCTTCTAACTCTTTGCGCAACTCCGGTCTTAACAAATTGCACAACTCGGTCACTTTGTCCTTCGTCATGCGATATTGGCGCAAAAACTCGGCATCTGGCATAAGAAATGCGCTCTCCCTCTCTCGTTCGACGATATATTTTTCTCCGTTCTTCTGCTTCTAGCTCCTCCGCTACTTGAGCAAGCAAGACACGAGCCATAGCGCCAGCCATTTGCAATTGAAATTAGTTAAAACTTGAATCTTGAAAAATGAAACGGATTAGTGTTGTCCTTAAGACTTTGTTGAATCCTTGAAAAACTGAACAGATTAGTTGTAGCCTGGAAAAATTTAAGAGATTCGTTGACTCTGGGAATAATTCAAGAGATTCGTTGACTCTGGGAATAATTCAAGAGATTAGTTGACTCCGGGAATAATTCAAGAGATTAGTTGAACACTTCATAAATTGAAGAGATTAGTTGAATACTTCATAAACTAAAGAGATTAGTTGAATACTTCATAAATTAAAGAGATTAGTAGAATACTTCATAAACTAAAGAGATTAGTTTAATCCTTAAATAAATTACACTCACCACTTTACTTACTTGATCAAAGCAGGGATCGTAAATTTCGTCTGCTGTGGATGCGTTCAGCACATGGAGTTACCGAAGCTACCGTTAAAATCGGTGTTTAACCGGTTACTTATTTGTCGGTTGACAAAAAAACACTTTGAATTTGGTGTATCATTTGATAGTTTACGACGGAGTCTGCGCGGAATTTGCAGCAATCACTGACCCAAGGAAAGGAACGTCATCGATGAACGCCGCCAATTAAAAGTCCAAGGGCAATAGTTGACGGTCCAATCAGCGAGCCAAGGGCAGAAGGAGGAGCTTAACTTTTCTGCAGAATACGGCCGCAGTAGTATTTTAAAGTGTAAGACCTAGGGTTAGAAACTTAGGATATGTTTCTAGCATGAAACGAAGCAGACTATCCAAACGCCATCAATTGAGAGTTTCAAGAAACAAAAAAACGAAAAATTCGAATATGGAAAGCGCGGGAAATTCGAATATGAAAAGAGCGGGAAATTCAAATTAGGCTTAACTTTTCAAATAGCTTTACGTATTTTTGATCTCCTTTTTACGTGTAATTATGTTCTTAAGTGAAATAAATAATTTTTATGTAAAAGAAGTAGTGTTTTTAATGAAATGTTAGTGAAATAAGGCATTAAAGATGGTTAACAGTTGTTCTTTCACACATTGTCATAATTTATCAACTTCTGGAAAAGCAATATCTTTTCGTAAGTATGATTAAAAGTTTGTTTACCACCTCGAAACCAAATAATAACATTATAACTACCAAATACAATTTGAAACGACAGATTTCCGAAATCAAACGCCGACTTGCTTCAAAAATGCATTGAGGCTCTTAAAAGAGAAAACTTCTGCCCGACTTTGAATTCATTTATTTGTAACGAGCATTTTTTGGAAAAAGAAATTGAAGTAAAGAATGGCAAGCACTACCTTTCAAAAAACGCTATACCGACCAAGGTTTTCAATCTAATTAAACAATAACTCGTGCTCTTAAAAACGAATTGAAAAACAAAATGTTTGCTTTAGAACTTGCCAAGCGTTGAACGTGACATTTTGCATTTGAATTTTGATCACGGGTCATTTCGCGTAGGTCAAAACAACGTAGAAAACAGTCTTCAACTCGAGTTTACGCGCTTACAAATGAAATGTTTATTGCAGAAATGTTTCGGTGCAAGTGGGAGTATAGGGGCGGATGGCGATAAGGACAATGGGAATTCGGTTTGCTTTAAAGAACCCCTTCGCGATGAGAACAATGAGGCTTCCATTTGCTTAAAAGAACTCATTCGCGATAAAAATGAATCAGCAATAAATACTAGTTGTAATTCGGACACGGATATAAGAACCTTTCCGTTATAATTAGTAAAACTGTTCCACTTATGCAACGGCAAAAACGGAAATCGGTAATCGGTGAATTCTTAGATTGAAGTACTAAATGAAGTGACATTGGATGAAAGGCCCTTGCATTCCGAGTGCCTTATCCCGAAAGAGAGTACATCTCCAAACCCATAGGGTGGTATTGGGGACATTTTGGTAAGGTTTGGTTGTACTGTTTAGCAATAAGAATGTATGTCATCTTTTGTGAAATGGACGTAGCTCGATTATACTTATCACGCAAAGGATCCAGAGACTTTAGTGAATTCCTTAAAAAGAAGAATATCTAATCTAGAAGGGAAAAATGAGTCTGCGTAACTAAATGAAAAACACCCCAGAAAAACTCGCTAGAAGAGAGAAAAAACTTACAAGTTTGCGAGAGTTGCTGAAGGAGATGCGCGATCAAAACTTGTTACTTCGGGAACATATAGTCGCCATCAACGAAAATTTTTCATCTACATCCAAAGCGTTATTTCAAGAACTAAGTGAGCTTGGAGTGAATAACAAAAGGAAACAGCCATACTCCGAAACAATTAAGCAGTTTGCTTTAACTCTCCACTTCTACTCACCAAAAGCCTATGATTTCCTAAGAAAGCATTTCTGTTTGCCCCACGAAAATACCATAAGAGAATGGTCAGCGAAGATCGATTCATCACCCGGCTTCACAAGCCAGAGTTTTGAATTTCTTCGTCGTGAAGTTGAAAAGAATCCATTTCCAATGTTAGCAGTTCTTGATATGGATGAAATGTCAATTAGGAAACACGTGGAATGGTGTGGTGATAAATTTACTGGATTCGTCAATACTCCTTTTTCACAAAAGAAAGGGGGGAAAGGGGGGAAGGGGGGAAATATGCGCATGCGCCTTATCATATTTGTATCATTCGACGGTACGTTTTGAAATGGCACCAGCTTTTTCCTATGTGATATTGTTCGTCGTTACTTTAAACCATTAAAAGGTTAATTTAATCATGGTTTGTTGTAGTTTCGTCTGTTGTCGTAGTAAATTTGGAACCAGGCTTGGAAATAAGCTTTGTTTCTGAACTAGTCCTCTGGACCAGTGACCCCTGATGTCTTAAATATGAAACTGGTCCCGGGACCAGTGACCCTTCCCCTATTTTATTTTTCTGCTGGTCGCAGGACTTGTGGTCGTTCTCTCTTCTAAAAAATCTCTCTCGGCTTAGGGTTGTATACACGACTGGACTCCTGGAGTCGAAATTTATGTTAAAATGAATATAATTAAAGAGGTCCCATATCAATTTTTAATAAAAGTAGGAATTAATAAACTAGTCACTGGGACCAGTGACCCTCACGATTTGAATAAAAAAAGTGGTCCAAGCTTTTAATAAACTGGTTTTGGACCTGTAAACCTGTCTTATTTCCTAGCCTGTTTGGAACTCCAGGAATTAAATTCCATCGTTTCCCCATCAAAAGATATAATCTTTGGGCAAAAATAACTAATCGTAAAAATTGGAAACCTTTGTCAAGTTCGCGCGTATGTAGCAGACATTTTGTCTCTGGTTATCCAGGGTGGGAGCCAAGTGATCCTGATTGGGTACCGTCCTTGAATTTACGACTAAGCAGAATCATATCCGATTCTAAACTAAAATTAATCAAAGAAAGGGCTAGCAGGTGTAAAGAAAGAAGTAAAAGATCGGTATGTTACCAAAGTATTTGCAGATTTGTAAACATAATAGACCATAGTGTAATTCACTAAGCCTCTGTCAAGCGGGAAACTAAATTTATAATGAATTTATAGGAAGAAACCTACAAATGTTTTAAAAGCCGATTGACAGAAAAGCAGCGACTGAAACTTTCGCTACAATTTCATGACTATGCTAGTAGAGAAATAAGCCTTGAAGAAACAATTAACGTTGACGATAACTCTGTTGAGCAAGTTCGATGCACTATTGCTTCTACGAGTTGTAGTAGTATATTAGATGTGGATCATACTATAAACATGAGTGATGGAATTGGAGGTATAATTAAAAATGGAAGTAATCATAGGAAATGACTTAATGAGAAACGTTATTTCTCGTTCAGATTCTTCTACGCAAGATGAGTCATCTACGCAAGATGTGTCATCTACGCAAGATGTGTCATCTACGCAAGATGTTTCTCTTTCTAAGGCTCATTGTAGCAAAGGAACTCAGACAAGCTATGTTGATCTCGAAGTTGAAAACAGAACATTACGGGAAGAGATTAAAAAACTGAATGAGGAAATTAAAAATAAGTCTTGGGGAGTCGAAAAAATCAAGGACAATGATGCTATGACAAACTTTTACACGGGTTTACCAACGTTTTCCCTTTTCATGTGGCTTTTTTCGTGAGTTACTTTCTTTTTAGTAGTTATCCTACAATGTAGAAATACACCTTACAATGCCATTTTTGTTCAGGTTTTTAGAGCCGAAAGCTTGGAGAATGAATTATTGGGGCGTTAAGGAAAAAAATGCTACTAATAGGACACATAAACTTTCACTTTTGGATAAATTTCTCGCGGTCATGATGAGGCTGAAAGTAGGACTTTTCCATCAAGATATCGCTGATAGGTTTGAAATATCTTTCACAACGTTCTCGCGAATATTTGCTACCTGGATAAAAGTAATGAAGTTGGAGCTAGAGGAATTATTTCCTTTCCCAACCAGAGCTTTGGTTGACAATTATATGCCCCAATGCTTCATGAAATACCTGAATACGAGAATCATAATAGATTGTACAGAAATTTTCATAGAACGCCCAAAATCACTTGAAACACAAAATGCTACTTTTTCTAGTTATAAAAGCCATAACACCCTTAAATTTTTAGTTGGAATAACTCCTGGAGGTGTAGTATCTTTTGTGTCAGAAGCCTGGGGTGGTCGAGTATCTGATAAAGTAATAACAAGAGATTCAAATCTCATATTATTGTTAGATGAGGGTGATAATGTTATGGCTGATAAGGGTTTTTTGATAGAGGACCTCCTTAAGGAAAAGAAGTGTGGTTTAAATCTACCACCGTTTCTTAAAGCTCGTCCTCAATTTCTACCTCTCCGAGTGACGTATGTCACGGAGAAGTATTACACCGCCCGGTCTGTGTGTCTGTCTGTGTGTCTGTCTGTCAGACCCCACGTGACCGCGTTCGCAGTTTGCGTATCGGAGCAAACGTGTTCCCAATATCCGGACTGCATTGACAGCTCACGGAAATTTGGGTTTGTCTCCTCTGGCTATTCTACTTGAGTTCCAACACCACCAGCTTTGGTTTTCGTCCACTCCACATGGACACTAGTCTGTACTTGCTAGCTTCCAAGCACAAACATCTTCTGTTCTTCGTCAATTTCACCTTGACACCAGCTTCTATGCACCACCATCTTCTGTTCTTCGTCAATTCCACATTGACACCAGCTTCTATGCACCACCATCTTCAGGTCTTTGTCCATTTCACCTTGACACCAGCTTCTATGCACCACCATCTTCCGTTCTTCGTCAATTCCACATTGACACGAGCTTCTATGCACCACCATGTTCAGGTCTTTGTCCATTCCACATGGACGCCTGTCAGTCCATTCTGGCTTCTTTTCCTTCGTCAACGTTTGGTTTCAAGATATACGCGGCGATCGGCTAGGGTTACGAGAAACGTCTAGCCTCCCAATGGCAGGGCTTCCACCATCGGTTCACGCGAATGCGTTTTTATCTATTATTGGTTTCAAGATATCCGCGGCGATCGTCTAGGGTTACGAGAAACGTCTAGCCTCCCAATGGCAGGGCTTCCACCATCGGTTCACGCGAATGCGTTTTTATCTATTATTGGTTTCAAGATATACGCGGCGATCGGCTAGGGTTACGAGAAACGTCTAGCCTCCCAATGGCAGGGCTTCCACCATCTGTTCACGCGAATGCGTTTTTATCTATTATTATAATGGAAACGAATCGTATATATACCCCAAAATTTGAAGAAAGCGGGCAAGAGGGGTACCCTTCACTTTAAACGTCAATATTAGCAAAGTTTCGAAAGAAAATAGGAACAACTTTATTTTAAACGATTTAACTATTTTTAAAGTTATTTACTGGCGATTAAAATAATTAATATCATTTATATTTAATTAATTATTTAAGATAAACTTATTTCTATGTACTGACACAAGTGAGAGTTAATATAGAACGAGTAATGAAGATTGCATCTGAATCGAAACAGTACACGCATATCAAAGTTAATATAAAGCGAGTAGGGTGAAAAGATCTCTTACAAAACGATAACATTTTCTTTTTGCAGAATATTAAATGGAAGTACTTAAATATTTTTCGGCATTACGATTCTTTTAGTAGTTGTGTAGCTATAAAGCTCTGTTTCATCTCAATATTCCAAGAACATCTTTTGATATTAACATTTAAAATTTGGTGCTTACTTTTTAATTCATCTTTACTACATTTATATATAGTGTAAACGTAACTTTTAGCTTCATTAAATAATAAGGATGTTAATACTTCATCTCTCCATACGTGTTGAAACGACTGGGTCTATGAGATAAGATACCCTAGATTTTAAACATAATTGACCTTGTTTCATGTCCTCTTATAGGAGGTCTTAACGGTTCAGATTGAGCCGAAAGTTAAATACACATTTAAGTGATAGATATTAGGTCCTCATTAGAATTATTGTGGATACGCAGGAATTTATTATTATTACCCGCCACCGGTAATCTAGCTTAATTACCCGCCACCGGTAATCTAGCTTAATTACCCGCCACCGATAATCTAGCTTAATTACCCGCCACCGGTAATCTAGCATAATTACCCGCCACCGGTAATCTAGCTTAATTACCCGCCACCGGTAGTCTAGCTTAATTACCCGCCACCGGTAGTCTAGCTTAATTACCCGCCACCGGTAGTCTAGCTTAACTACCCGCCACCGGTAGTCTAGCTTAACTACCCGCCACCGGTAATCTAGCTTAATTACCCGCCACCGGTAGTCTAGCTTAACTACCCGCCACCGGTCGTCTAGCTTAATTACCCGCCACCGGTAATCTAGCTTTATTACCCGCCACCGGTAATCTAGCTTAATTACCCGCCACCAGTAATTTAGCTTAATTACCCGCCACCGGTAATCTAGCTTAATTACCCGCCATCGGTAATCTAGCTTAATTACCCGCCACGGGTAATCTAGCTTAATTACCCGCCACCGGTAATCTAGCTGAATTACCCGTTATTGGTAATGTAGCTTAATTACCCGTCACCGGTAATCTAGCTTAATTACCCGCCACCGGTAGTCTAGCCTAATTACCCGCCACCGGTAATCTAGTTCAATTACCCGCTATCGGTAATCTAGCTTAATTACCCGCCACCGGTAATCTAGCTTAATTACCCGCCACCGGTAGTCTAGCTTAATTACCCGCCACCGGTAATCTACCTTAATTACCCGCCATCGGTAATCTAGCTTAATTACCCGCCATCGGTAATCTAGCTTAATTACCCGCCATCGGTAATCTAGCTTAATTACCCGCCATCGGTTATCTAGCTTAATTACCCGCCATCGGTAATCTAGCTTAATTACCCGCCATCGGTAATCTAGCTTAATTACCCGCCACCGGTAATCTAGCTTAATTACCCGCCACCGGTAGTCTAGCCTAATTACCCGCCACCGGTAATCTAGTTCAATTACCCGCTATCGGTAATCTAGCTTAATTACCCGCCACCGGTAATCTAGCTTAATTACCCGCCACCGGTAGTCTAGCTTAATTACCCGCCACCGGTAATCTACCTTAATTACCCGCCATCGGTAATCTAGCTTAATTACCCGCCATCGGTAATCTAGCTTAATTACCCGCCATCGGTAATCTAGCTTAATTACCCGCCATCGGTAATCTAGCTTAATTACCCGCCATCGGTAATCTAGCTTAATTACCCGCCATCGGTAATCTAGCTTAATTACCCGCCACCGGTAATCTAGCTTAATTACCCGCCACCGATAATATAGCTTAATTACCCGCCACCGGTAGTCTAGCTTAATTAACCGCCACCGGTAATCTAGCTTAATTACCCGCCATCGGTAAACTAGCTAAATTACCCGCCATCGGTAATCTAGCTTAATTACCCGCCATCGGTAATCTAGCTTAATTACCCGCCATCGGTAATCTAGCTTAATTACCCGCCATCGGTAATCTAGCTTAATTACCCGCCATCGGTAATCTAGCTTAATTACCCGCCATCGGTAATCTAGCTTAATTACCCGCCATCGGTAGTCTAGCTTAATTACCCGCCATCGGTAATCTAGCTTAATTACCCGCCATCGGTAATCTAGCTTAATTACCCATGACCAGTAATCTAGCTTAATTACCCGCCACCGGTAATCTAGCTTAATTACCCGTCACCGGTAATCTAGCTTAATTACCCGCCACCGGTAATCTAGCTTAATTACCCGTCACCGGTAATCTAGCTTAATTACCCGCCACCGGTAATCTAGCTTAATTACCCGCCACGGATAATCTAGCTTAAATAACCGCCACCGATAATCTAGCTTAATTACCCGCCACGGGTAATCTAGCTTAATTACCCGCCACCGGTAATCTAGCTTAATTACCCGCCACCTATAATCTAGCTTAACTACCCGCCACCGGTAATCTAGCTTAATTACCCGCCGTCGGTAATCTAGCTTAATTACCCGCCATCGGTAATCTAGCTTAATTACCCGCCATCGGTAATCTAGCTTAATTACCCGCCACCGGTAGTCTAGCTTAATTACCCGCCACGGGTAATCTAGCTTAATTACCCGCCACCGGTAGTCTAGCCTAATTACCCGCCACCGGTAATCTAGTTCAATTACCCGCTATCGGTAATCTAGCTTAATTACCCGCCACCGGTAATCTAGCTTAATTACCCGCCACGGGTAATCTAGCTTAATTACCCGCCACCGGTAGTCTAGCCTAATTACCCGCCACCGGTAGTCTAGCCTAATTACCCGCCACCGGTAATCTAGTTCAATTACCCGCTATCGGTAATCTAGCTTAATTACCCGCCACCGGTAATCTAGCTTAATTACCTGCCACCGGTAGTCTAGCTTAATTACCCGCCACCGGTAATCTACCTTAATTACCCGCCATCGGTAATCTAGCTTAATTACCCGCCATCGGTAATCTAGCTTAATTACCCGCCACCGGTAGTCTAGCCTAATTACCCGCCACCGGTAATCTAGTTCAATTACCCGCTATCGGTAATCTAGCTTAATTACCCGCCACCGGTAATCTAGCTTAATTACCCGCCACCGGTAGTCTAGCTTAATTACCCGCCACCGGTAATCTACCTTAATTACCCGCCATCGGTAATCTAGCTTAATTACCCGCCATCGGTAATCTAGCTTAATTACCCGCCATCGGTAATCTAGCTTAATTACCCGCCATCGGATATCTAGCTTAATTACCCGCCATCGGTAATCTAGCTTAATTACCCGCCATCGGTAATCTAGCTTAATTACCCGCCACCGGTAATCTAGCTTAATTACCCGCCACCGATAATCTAGCTTAATTACCCGCCACCGGTAGTCTAGCTTAATTAACCGCCACCGGTAATCTAGCTTAATTACCCGCCATCGGTAAACTAGCTAAATTACCCGCCATCGGTAATCTAGCTTAATTACCCGCCATCGGTAATCTAGCTTAATTACCCGCCATCGGTAATCTAGCTTAATTACCCGCCATCGGTAATCTAGCTTAATTACCCGCCATCGGTAATCTAGCTTAATTACCCGCCATCGGTAGTCTAGCTTAATTACCCGCCATCGGTAATCTAGCTTAATTACCCGCCACCGGTAATCTAGCTTAATTACCCGCCACCGGTAATCTAGCTTAATTACCCGCCACCGGTAATCTAGCATAATTACCCGCCACCGGTAATCTAGCTTAATTACCCGCCACCGGTAGTCTAGCTTAATTACCCGCCACCGGTAGTCTAGCTTAATTACCCGCCACCGGTAGTCTAGCTTAATTACCCGCCACCGGTAGTCTAGCTTAACTACCCGCCACCGGTAATCTAGCTTAACTACCCGCCACCGGTAATCTAGCTTAATTACCCGCCACCGGTCGTCTAGCTTAATTACCCGCCACCGGTCGTCTAGCTTTATTACCCGCCACCGGTAATCTAGCTTAATTACCCGCCACCAGTAATTTAGCTTAATTACCCGCCACCGGTAATCTAGCTTAATTACCCGCCATCGGTAATCTAGCTTAATTACCCGCCACGGGTAATCTAGCTTAATTACCCGCCACCGGTAATCTAGCTGAATTACCCGTTATTGGTAATGTAGCTTAATTACCCGTCACCGGTAATCTAGCTTAATTACCCGCCACCGGTAATCTAGCTTAATTACCCGCCACGGGTAATCTAGTTTAATTACCCGCCACCGGTAGTCTAGCCTAATTACCCGCCACCGGTAATCTAGCTCAATTACCCGCTATCGGTAATCAAGCTTAATTACCCGCCACCGGTAATCAAGCTTAATTACCCGCCACCGGTAATCTAGCTTTATTACCCGCCATCGGTAATCTAGCTTAATTACCCGCCACGGGTAATCTAGCTTAATTACCCGCCACCGGTAGTCTAGCCTAATTACCCGCCACCGGTAATCTAGTTAATTACCCGCTATCGGTAATCTAGCTTAATTACCCGCCACCGGTAATCTAGCTTAATTACCCGCCACCGGTAGTCTAGCTTAATTACCCGCCACCGGTAATCTACCTTAATTACCCGCCATCGGTAATCTAGCTTAATTACCCGCCATCGGTAATCTAGCTTAATTACCCGCCATCGGTAATCTAGCTTAATTACCCGCCATCGGTAATCTAGCTTAATTACCCGCCATCGGTAATCTAGCTTAATTACCCGCCACCGGTAATCTAGCTTAATTACCCGCCACCGGTAGTCTAGCCTAATTACCCGCCACCGGTAATCTAGTTCAATTACCCGCTATCGGTAATCTAGCTTAATTACCCGCCACCGGTAATCTAGCTTAATTACCCGCCACCGGTAGTCTAGCTTAATTACCCGCCATCGGTAATCTACCTTAATTACCCGCCATCGGTAATCTAGCTTAATTACCCGCCATCGGTAATCTAGCTTAATTACCCGCCATCGGTAATCTAGCTTAATTACCCGCCATCGGTAATCTAGCTTAATTACCCGCCATCGGTAATCTAGCTTAATTACCCGCCATCGGTAATCTAGCTTAATTACCCGCCATCGGTAATCTAGCTTAATTACCCGCCATCGGTAATCTAGCTTAATTACCCGCCAACGGTAGTCTAGCTTAATTACCCGCCACCGGTAATCTAGCTTAATTACCCGCCATCGGTAATCTAGCTAAATTACCCGCCATCGGTAATCTAGCTTAATTACCCGCCATCGGTAATCTAGCTTAATTACCCGCCATCGGTAATCTAGCTTAATTACCCGCCATCGGTAATCTAGCTTAATTACCCGCCATCGGTAATCTAGCTTAATTACCCGCCATCGGTAATCTAGCTTAATTACCCGCCATCGGTAGTCTAGCTTAATTACCCGCCATCGGTAATCTAGCTTAATTACCCGCCATCGGTAATCTAGCTTAATTACCCATGACCAGTAATCTAGCTTAATTACCCGCCACCGGTAATCTAGCTTAATTACCCGTCACCGGTAATCTAGCTTAATTACCCGCCACCGGTAATCTAGCTTAATTACCCGTCACCGGTAATCTAGCTTAATTACCCGCCACCGGTAATCTAGCTTAATTACCCGCCACGGTAATCTAGCTTAAATAACCGCCACCGATAATCTAGCTTAATTACCCGCCACGGGTAATCTAGCTTAATTACCCGCCACCGGTAATCTAGCTTAATTACCCGCCACCTATAATCTAGCTTAACTACCCGCCACCGGTAATCTAGCTTAATTACCCGCCGTCGGTAATCTAGCTTAATTACCCGCCATCGGTAATCTAGCTTAATTACCCGCCATCGGTAATCTAGCTTAATTACCCGCCACCGGTAATCTAGCTTAATTACCCGCCACGGGTAATCTAGCTTAATTACCCGCCACCGGTAATCTAGCTTAATTACCCGCCACCGGTAATCTAGTTAATTACCCGCTATCGGTAATCTAGCTTAATTACCCGCCACCGGTAATCTAGCTTAATTACCCGCCACGGGTAATCTAGCTTAATTACCCGCCACCGGTAGTCTAGCTAATTACCCGCCACCGGTAATCTAGCTTAATTACCCGCCACCGGTAATCTAGCTTAATTACCCGCCATCGGTAATCTAGCTTAATTACCCGCCACCGGTAATCTAGCTTAATTACCTGCCACCGGTAGTCTAGCTTAATTACCCGCCACCGGTAATCTACTTAATTACCCGCCATCGGTAATCTAGCTTAATTACCCGCCATCGGTAATCTAGCTTAATTACCCGCCACCGGTAGTCTAGCTTAATTACCCGCCACCGGTAATCTAGTTAATTACCCGCCATCGGTAATCTAGCTTAATTACCCGCCACCGGTAATCTAGCTTAATTACCCGCCACCGGTAATCTAGCTTAATTACCCGCCACCGGTAATCTAGCTTAATTACCCGCCATCGGTAATCTAGCTTAATTACCCGCCATCGGTAATCTAGCTTATTACCCGCCATCGGTAATCTAGCTTAATTACCCGCCACCGGATAATCTAGCTTATTACCCGCCACCGGTAATCTAGCTTAATTACCCGCCACCGGTAATCTAGCTTAATTACCCGCCACCGGTAATCTAGCTTAATTACCCGCCACCGGTAATCTAGCTTAATTACCCGCCACCGGTAATCTAGCTTAATTAACCGCCACCGGTAATCTAGCTTAATTACCCGCCACGGTAATCTAGCTAATTACCCGCCACCGGTAATCTAGCTTAATTACCCGCCATCGGTAATCTAGCTTAATTACCCGCCATCGGTAATCTAGCTTAATTACCCGCCATCGGTAATCTAGCTTAATTACCCGCCATCGGTAATCTAGCTTAATTACCCGCCATCGGTAGTCTAGCTTAATTACCCGCCATCGGTAATCTAGCTTAATTACCCGCCATCGGTAATCTAGCTTAATTACCCGCCACGGTAATCTAGCTTATTACCCGCCACGGTAATCTAGCTTAATTACCCGCCACCGGTAATCTAGCTTAATTACCCGCCACCGGTAATCTAGCTTAATTACCGCCCGGTAATCTAGCTTAATTACCCGCCACCGGTAATCTAGCTTAATTACCCGCCACCGGTAATCTAGCTTAATTACCCGCCACCGGTAATCTAGCTTAATTACCCGCCACCGGTAATCTAGCTTAATTACCCGCCACCGGTAATCTAGCTTAATTACCCGCCACCGGTAATCTAGCTTAATTACCCGCCAACGGTAATCTAGCTTAATTACCCGCCACCGGTAATCTAGCTTAATTACCCGCCACCGGTAATCTAGCTTAATTACCCGCCACCGGTAATCTAGCTTAATACCCGCCACCGGTAATCTAGCTTAATTACCCGCCACGGTAATCTAGCTTAATTACCCGCCACCGGTAATCTAGCTTAATTACCCGCCACCGGTAATCTAGCCTAATTACCCGCCACCGGTAATCTAGCTTAATTACCCGCCACCGGGTAATAGCTTAATTACCCGCCACCGGTAATCTAGCTTAATTACCCGCCACCGGTAATCTAGCTTAATTACCCGCCCGGTAATCTAGCTTAATTACCCGCCACCGGTAATCTAGCTTAATTACCCGCCATCGGTAATCTAGCTTAATTACCCGCCATCGGTAATCTAGCTAATTACCCGCCACCGGTAATCTAGCTATATTACCCGCCACCGGTAATCTAGTTCATTACCCGCCATCGGTAATCTAGCTTAATTACCCGCCACCGTAATCTAGCTTAATTACCCGCCACCGGTAGTCTAGCTTAATTACCCGCCACCGGTAATCTACTTAATTACCCGCCATCGGTAATCTAGCTTAATTACCGCCATCGGTAATCTAGCTTAATTACCCGCCATCGGTAATCTAGCTTAATTACCCGCCATCGGTAATCTAGCTTAATTACCCGCCACGGTAATCTAGCTTAATTACCCGCCACGGTAATCTAGCTTAATTACCCGCCACCGGTAATCTAGCTTAATTACCCGCCACCGGTAATCTAGCTTAATTACCCGCCACCGGTAATCTAGCTTAATTACCCGCCACCGGTAATCTAGCTTAATTACCCGCCACCGGTAATCTAGCTTAATTACCCGCCACCGGTAATCTAGCTTAATTACCCGCCACCGGTAATCTAGCTTAATTACCCGCCACCGGTAATCTAGCTTAATTACCCGCCACGGTAATCTAGCTTAATTACCCGCCATCGGTAATCTAGCTTAATTACCCGCCATCGGTAATCTAGCTTAATTACCCGCCACGGTAATCTAGCTTAATTACCCGCCACCGGTAATCTAGCTTAATTACCCGCCACCGGTAATCTAGCTTAATTACCCGCCACCGGTAATCTAGCTTAATTACCCGCCACCGGTAATCTAGCTTAATTACCCGCCACCGGTAATCTAGCTTAATTACCCGCCACGGTAATCTAGCTTAATACCCGCCACCGGTAATCTAGCTTAATTACCCGCCACCGGTAATCTAGCTTAATTACCCGCCACCGGTAATCTAGCTTAATTACCCGCCACCGGTAATCTAGCTTAATTACCCGCCATCGGTAATCTAGCTTAATTACCCGCCACGGTAATCTAGCTTAATTACCCGCCATCGGTATCTAGCTTAATTACCCGCCATCGGTAATCTAGCTTAATTACCCGCCATCGGTAATCTAGCTTAATTACCGCCACGGTAATCTAGCTTAATTACCCGCCACCGGTAATCTAGCTTAATTACCGCCACCGGTAATCTAGCTTAATTACCCGCCACCGGTAATCTAGCTTAATTACCCGCCACCGGTAATCTAGCTTAATTACCCGCCACCGGTAATCTAGCTTAATTACCCGCCACCGGTAATCTAGCTTAATTACCCGCCACCGGTAATCTAGCTTAATTACCCGCCACCGGTAATCTAGCTTAATTACCCGCCACCGGTAATCTAGCTTAATTACCCGCCACCGGTAATCTAGCTAATTACCCGCCAACGGTAATCTAGCTTAATTACCCGCCATCGGTAATCTAGCTTAATTACCCGCCATCGGTAATCTAGCTTAATTACCCGCCATCGGTAATCTAGCTTAATTACCCGCCACCGGTAATCTAGCTTAATACCCGCCACGGTAATCTAGCTTAATTACCCCCACGGTAGTCTAGCTTAATTACCCGCCACCGGTAATCTAGCTTAATACCCGCCATCGGTAATCTAGCTTAATTACCCGCCACCGGTAATCTAGCTTAATTACCCGCCACCGGTAATCTAGCTTAATTACCCGCCAACGGTAATCTAGCTTAATTACCCGCCACCGGTA
>JAEQBA010003804.1:0-24717 GCA_019434445.1 Phalangium opilio
GCATACATAGAGACCTTAATAATAATAACATTACGGGAAGTGTGCGTGTAGAAAGGGCCTACTGATCCTATATAAATCATCCCCTACATGTACACAATATCCTACAATACCACTATGGACACTGAATACCTTCAACACCAGTAAATTACGTGACGTCATACCAATACACCAAAAAAAACCCTATAAATTCAAATTTCCCGCCAACAACATCACGTGATACGTGACGTCATAAACCCCCCTAACCCTATTTTCCCCCTTCAGGCACGGTACCATCCAGAGGAAAGAGATAGAAAAGGGGGGCACCAAATGGGTGGGGGTAAACGCCTAATGAGGGCTCCATATATGCCGCCTTTATACGGACAGCTTGTCCGTATACTGGCTGCTATACTCTCTGTTGACTTTCATCGTCGAAATCAAACAAGATTGAGAAATTTATTAGGAAATCAATACCTGACAGGCTATGAATCTGACGAAATCCGACCGAAGTGGTTTTGAATTGAGTTCCCTCATTTTAAGAAATGTCTATTAAATCGCTCAGTCTCGAGTAGCAAATTATCGATGTGAAATTTCTTTTAACATTATATGATTTCATTTAACACGTTCGATTGCATTGCGCAGTCGTCAATGTTTAATAAAATAAAGAAAGTCTCTTCCCATCAATTTGGAGTTTCTCTTCATTCTAAAAGCTTGCATTTCGGTGCACTGACCTTTCTTTTCACCTCACCATGCACGGTCGTTGTTTATCCTAACCCTGCTAATATTCTTTAACTACTAGTACTTAAAATAAGATTCAGAATGAAACGTTTCCAAAAACCAATTACATTTTTGCGGGAGAAGGTAACGCTTTTAAACTTTTCAGATTTATGACTAACTTAACTCAAATATAAGCCCAAGTCATGAAGCGATATCTAGTTTGCTAGGGAGAAGGTATAAGATGCCTAAGTATTCGCGCGCCATAGTCCCAGTCCCTCTTTCAAAATACAAAAGGGGACGTAAAAGTAGGCCGGGCTATTTTTCCTTGAGATCCTCAGACGGAAAATAGGTAATTTTCCCGTCATTCGCGTCGCGCTGACGTGAGTTTTCAAGAACCAATGAGATGCTGGTTATAATTTAGAGGATTAACTCCGGACCTACGTTGGGACTGGAGATAAAGCTAGAAATGTGGCGAATTTACACCTTCTCCCTAGTAAATTAGATATCGCTTAATGCCCAAGTGGTACTTTTTTCCTTAGCTATATTACTATTGGCAATTACACGCTTCGTGGCACTCGAATATAACTTCTTAACGTCATTATAATGGCAGCCTTAATACGTTTTGGAAAATAACTATAATAACTAGAACAATGTATGGTTAAAACTAGGAGTACCTTTTCCCGTTCATAAACAGCTTCAGCTTACCACGCAAGATTTATTTTCCTACTCCTAGTGCCTGCCCTCTTTCTGCTCGTTCCTCATCCTTGGTGGTACTTTTATGCGCAACTACTTTGGCACCATCGTCGTTAGTATGGTATCGGTATCGGCCCATCTCTATAGGTGATTTTCGATCCAATTTCGGTACTTGAAACTATAAAACTGGATTTTTAAAGGGAAAAACCCTAGTTACGTTATCCAAAAATAGATGAAAAACTGTGCTGTCTCAGAGTTTAGGTCTTATGGCGCCATCTACTCTCAACATAAGTATTTATTTTCTTCAAAAAATATCGGGTAGAAATATCGGTTCATTTTTAACCGATACCGATATATCGGTTAAAGCCAAATATCGGTACCGATACCGATATGGTATCGGTATTGGCCCATCTCTATTTATTGCTACATTCTGAGCTACGGCGTTATCATAAACCAACGTGGAAGCCAAGGCTTAACACCACGTGGGGGGGGGCGGATATACCGACAATGATAAAGTTTTTTACGGGACTGACCGAGGCTTAAGGCCTAGTCTTATCTAATCGTGTCCCTGTTCGGGCGCCATTTTGTGTTACCCTCCGTTGAATAATTTAACTAAGGGAGAATCTCCCGAGGGCCATAAAAATGAATAAAGACAACTTACAGTTAATCTCCAATATAAGAAGACTTCTTCTTCTTAACTTTATTGATGAAAAACAACGAAGGGATAACAATCCCGTAACCCAACTTGGTTAATACAAAATAGCTCCGTCTTAGAAGACCTTAGTTCAAAAAAGGAGAGAACTAGTCTCTTCAACCGTCAACAGTAATAATAATAATATCACTAAAGTAAAGTCGGGAGGAGGAGCATGTAACATGGAGGCATATATACCCTGCCAGATCCAAGGAGTAGAAACTCCAAGGAATCTGGCAGCCATGTTACATCATACACCATTAAAATTTAAAATATTTGTAATTTCAAGCCCAAATTCCAAAATAAATTTTTCCGCCTTTTAATCTACTTCTGCCATATGATATATCTTGTCTTTCAACCCCCCAACCAGAGTTTCAACCTACCTAGTTTGGACAAGCTGACAGTAAGGAAAACCCCGCGTTGCCTAGCACTGCTAGCACTGTTACTTCTTCAGTGCAGGTTTCTTTTAGGGGGAGAGAAATCCACTATAAAAAGAGAGAGAGGGTTGTCGAGAAATAGCACATCTTAACTTGCTTCTAATACCTCTAGTCAATAATTAAATCATGGGGAACCAACTACGGTCTAACCGCCGGCCCTTCGCCGATGTCCGGCCGCCCGCTGCCGATGGCCCGCCGCCCTCCACCTATGTCCGCCCAGGAAGGTCCGTGGGAGCAGTATATTTAAAGCAAGAGACCTCCCCCCGGACGCGGGGCCGACCGAGCCGTCCTCCAGCGGCCCGACCGCAGGGCCTCCCTAAAAATCGACCCACCACCCCGTCGGCAAAAGCTGAAAAAATGCTTCAAATATGGGATTTTTAAAATCATTGAGAGATATATCCTGGTTGTTTGACTATGCATATAGGTCTCATAATCACTTTATTTTCAACTTGACTCTCCCTTTAACACCACAAATACGGTGTTTTTACTAGTATACGGTTGAATTCTGAGGAAAGTGAGATGGTTTGTATTTATATGCCTAACATTTAAATAGCAATATTTAGGGTGGCCTACTGGCCAATAGTTAATGTAAGCTTAATATTATGTGTGTTATTTCAATAAATCCTTGTCAAAATCTTGGGACCAAAAACTTTCCGGGGTGCGGGGTCTTTTTTTGACGGACCTATGTCGTGAACATAGGTTCATCCGCCGCTTCCGCTCATTCTCGGGTAAAGATGAGTAGTACTAAAAAATATTTTTAAACACCGCGACTGAATACAATTACTAATAATAAATCCATATACCCCATCGCAGTCTTCGCAGGAATGGCCAGGTAATTTCATCCTCGCTGCCTTTCCCCGCACTGGAAAATTATAATTTTCCTCATCCACTTTCCCTTTTTCTGGACTGCAAAAATAAAATAGTAAAACTATTTTACTGCGCTTACAATTCGCCATAGTTAAATATAATTACTCATCAATTTCGCCGCTTTCCTCTCATCCAAAGGAACAGAGCCCCAGCGGCTAGCGGACGCCGGTTCCGATCCTTCCCCTGTTATTGCGCGCCAAAAGTTAGTTTCCGATTCTGCCAAGATATTTTTTAATGAAAAATACAAAAGAAAAAACCTAATAAGAACATTTAATTAAAAAAATTTACGCCTTTGTCTAAGAGCTTCTTGCAGGGTCTTTATTTGGGAATGCAAGGACTCATTTTCCACAGTCAATGTGATCAAACCATTTTCTTCGGCCAACCTGTCGTTTGCCGTGGACAAAACTGTACAGATAAGGAATATATTTTCTAATTTCCCCAAAATCATAAAAAGTATAAAAATAAGCTATTTACCTTCTTGTTTAAATTTATTTACATCTTGCATGCCGCGATAAAAATTCAGCAACTGATTGAACTCATCCATCTAGTAAGTTAAATACATGAATTGGGGATATTACGGAATTTAGTTCACAGAGCAATTGAATTTAATTATATTCTATGTCTAATTGCTAATTGGCTAACTAATTAGTTCATAAATATTTATCTAATTGCTAATTCTAATTCAATTAGTTGTCGGCTAATTAGCACAGCTCTGGTCTAGCCTCTACGGGATAACCACTAATGAATTTCCAAAACATATTGAAAGTGGATAGCCCCTCGTATATGGCGTATATTGTATCAAAAATTTAAGGTTAAATAAATTATACGGAATATAGTCAAGGGGATAACCACTTAAAAAATTCAAAACCATATTTGAAAGTATGTAATTGAATAAAAAAATTCAGAAATGAGCTTACCTTCTAATCTGGTGGTCCAAAAAGAGGCGTTTGCGCGCTTTCGAAAAAGTTCCAAGTTTAAAAGAAACTTGAATATTAAACCGAGTTCACGCACTTTCGCAAAAAAAAGTTCAAGTTAAAAAAAAATTGAAAATTAACCGAGACCGAATGCACGCATTTTCGCAAAAAGTTAAAGTTTTAAAATGTTAAAAAACACAAAACTTAAAACGAATTGAAGTTTAACTCGAATTTTAGCTTTTAAAAAAGCTGTTTGGAAACAGTACTAGGACTGCTGAGGAAATTAAAGTCTTAATAAAACTGCGAAGATTCAAAAAGGCTTTGAAAGGGTACTAGTCTTGGAGGAGAAGAAGCAAGAGAATGGACATTGGAGAGCGCCCTTTCCTATTTATAGTTTTTGAACGACTTGAAAACCTTTTTTTTGGCCAATAAGAAGGATGGAAAATCTGAGAGATGCGAGAGAGTGTGCCAGTGACGACGTGGGTTTTTGCTATTTTCCAACCGAAGCCATCTCTCTCACCTTCCCAGGGCTTCTCCGTGAGCATTGCGGTTTAGTTCATGATAACATCGAAAAAGAGTTCGAGGGAAGCTTAGTGGTTCCATTTCTTAAGCGCCAAATCTTCCCTTTACATAAGCTTAAAATTATTTTAATCGAAAACAATACACAAAATGCAAAACATTTTGTAATAACAATATATAGGTTATTTCAAAAAGGGGTTGCAAGACAATAGTACTGTGGGTTCACATTTTATTTTATAGTGCAATTAATTAATTTTATGCCTACTTGTAATTTGGCGCGAAATAATTCTACAAACGTTTGTGTATTTTTGTCCGTTATAGAGTATTTTTCAAATGCTTTCAAAAGCGCTTTTTATATTTCGTTTTATATTGTTTTCTGGTGGGTAAATTATTAAAAACATAAATTAACCTTTTAACTTTTCGTGGTTTGAAAATTATGACAAATACAGACTTCTTTATACATAAAGCACCATCTTTTTAAAGAAAAGGTTACAGAAAACCAGCTTTAGAGAGTTATTTTTTGATTTCGCTCAATTTACAATTTTGCATTTTAATAGACAGTTTCGGAAATTACATACAGAGAAACCAACACACATTGGGGTATTCTCCCTCTCACTAAGAGGCCGAGCGAGAGGGAGAATACCGCAATGGGGGCCACGCTCCTGTGTGTTGGTTTCTCTGAATGTAATTTCCGAAATGGTTTATAGCAAGATAATCCAAAAAAAAAGGAAAAAGCACCATTTATCTGATAATCTAGATACAAGTCAACCCCCTCGGGCCCTCGCTGACGTTGATATTCACTTCGCGCCAGAGTACCTAACCTTTGAAAAAGACGAGGTCCCACTTCACGAATATTACTGGCGCCAAAAGGTTTATCGTGGGCTAGCAATGACCCTTGTTCAATGGGATGGGCGGAGTTCGCTTTTTACCGAGGGGCCGGTGACCCAGCGTTTTGTAAAGGATTAAATATAATCCTTAAAATTTCTGCCCTTCGCAATGCTAAAGTTTCTACATTCAGGGAATCTGATCGTGATTAGCCCCTCGGTGTTTAGTTATCGTAAAATAAAAAGGAAGGTATATTTTTGTGGGCCAGCTCACATCTACTTCGTAAATAGAAAAACCCAAAAGATAGGAAAAGTACCGAAAGGGCCACCTTGTAGAAGGATTAAAAAAAAGCTAAGAGGTGAGCGGGAGAGAGAGAGAGAGAGAGAGAGAGAGAGAGAGAGAGAGAGAGAGAGAGAGAGAGAGAGAGAGAGAGAAGGAGAGAGAGAAAAGGAGAGAGAGAGAAGGAGAGAGAGAGAGAGTTTTTACCTTTTCTACATTCAGGGAATCTGATTTTGATTAGCCCCTCGGTGTTTAGTTATCGTAAAATAAAAGTAATAAAAGACATAATTATTAAAACTAGCTCTAAAAGCGAGAAAAATAAGGGTATTTTCAGGGAAGGGCAAGCCTATATATTGAATTTCAAGCCCATTATCATTGATCGGAAACTTAACAACGGAACAATATGGGGGAAACCCGCAAGTTTAATATTGTTGAAAAATAAATTACCAAGTCGCTCGAGAACCCAGGAAAAAATATTCGAATTTGGCACAATACATTTGAAGGTCAAACCCATATCAAAATTTGGGGTGGCCCTTAAAAGGGCCGTTTTTTATCGAAATTGATTAATCCAAATACTGGAACCTAGTTTTGGCGTCGGCGGCGTAAGCATTCGGAGATCAAGTCGATGGACTCTGCTCTTAAAAATCTTCTCTACTCTCTCCTTTCTCTTCCTTTCTTTCTCCCTAATTAGTGCAAATGACTCCTGGTCGACCTGAACCGCAGCATTCCGCATTAACGGCTTTGCCTTTAGCTTCTCAACTTCTTCCTTTAATCTTTTAACTTCCTCCCGAAGCTCTTCAATATCTTCCGCCTTCCTTTTAATCGCCTGAGCATTTGCACTGTGGCTCTGGTGGGCTGACATATTTTCGTCGAAAGGTTCAAGAAAAATGTTATTTGTTACTGTTAGCAGGGGCTGCTGTTAGAGACCCAACGATGTATTTATACTATATTTGCCTACAAAGAGGGTCGGAAAGGAAATCGCCCCTTCCACTAGACTACTGGGGGAAGATGCGATTTAAATCCTGAAGATCCTGAAGTTTTTTGTCTCTTGTCATCACGCGCAAGGCTAGATTACATAGAGACCTAGGTTTGCGCTCGCTGACAACCGATGTTGTAACAGAGTATATACAGAATAAGCTGTCGTTCGAGATAGGGAGTTGCCGATCCAATAGCGTGAAAACAAATTTCCGCGCGCGCCTTCTTTATCCATGGTTTTATTACGAGTTTACTACAGATCTCGCGTTATACGCGCCTAAGATTGAGAGGTTAACTAACACGCAGCGCCTCTAGCGGACTGAATTGAAAACTCATGGCGGGAAGTTCGCGAATGGTAGATTGGCAGTTTAAAAATGGCAAGCGCTACAATTATAAAATACGTCGCATTTTTACCATTAGAAAGTTTACAAAATTATTTTAGGGATTCTACTCGTCGAAAAGTCTAAAATCTAATAAAAACTAAACACATCTTTAAAGTAGGAGGTATTTGTAAATAAAACGAAGTTCATACCGCGTAGTCTCTGGATAGTTTAACAGGGAAACTTCAGTAACTAAGCAAGTTTTTGATATTACCATCTATTTAAGTGTTCAAATTAAATAAATATGTTTATATTGTAAGTTAATTAAATTAACTTGCAAGTGCTTCCAGACAGACACATTTTCGAGGTTAACGGTACCTCGTAGGAGTTTTGTACATTTAATTTGGGTGTTGGGATTAGATAACATAAAGTCTAAAAACTTACTTTTTCTCTTTAGGCGCGTAAATTCATTCATTTCTTTTAAAACAATGAATTCAAGAACTTCGAAAATGGGTAAAATTTCACCCCTTCTGGGAATTTCAGTAATAATTCCAACAACCCTAAGGCTTCATTTAAAGACGCGGTCATTTTCCCGCCAATTTGTTCTTCTAAATCCGCTAGAGGGCGAACGTGGCGGCTCGCTCGGCGCGTATAGCAGCCCCTTCTATCGGGTACAAATAAAAAATAAACCGGAATATTTCGGATTTGAGGCGGGAAATTTGAAAATTATGATGGGGCTTTATGGGAAGAAGTAGTTTATCCTTATGATAAATAGCTATTTAAAACTTTATGCCAATGTCTCAAGCAAATTTAAGTGAAAATGCAACATCGGCTGAAGCGGGGTGCGAATTATTTGACAAATGAAGCTGACAGTGATGGCAACGAACCTCGTATGCCACTTGTTGCTACCTTCTATAGAGCATTGACACAATGCACTGTAGAGGAGGTGGTCAAGGTACGCCTAATACTCGTCACGTGTATATTAAATTTTGCCAAAACGGTTTTATTTCCTTTTTTACGTTCAAGACCTTAAGAAAGTCTAAATAGTAATGATGATTTTTCTCTTTTTGGTGACTTAGAATGGCTAAAACAATGTTAAGCAATACTGCTGTTCCGCTTATTGTTGATTCGCAGTTTGCTTCGAACTTCGCTAAAGGAAACTACGGGCCTGCAAACATTCAAGATCACTTTTCTTACATGGGGCATCTTGTTTCTGCAGAGAAAACTGGCGTGGCATCCAAGTCAGTTAGGGGTAGATGCCTTACCTGTTCTACAGTTATTACTGGCAATTCTTCAAACATGGAACGTCACATTATGGTAAGCTTTACGTGATATTTAGTCATTAATTACGAGTTATTGTTAACAAAACTCAATTTGGTTATTCTAAGCATAAGGGTCATGTTATTAGCCGAAAAAAACAAAAAAAGTGCGTAAGTGGATTGTACCAACAGCCCCGTGAAAGGACTGCAATCGAAAATTGCCCGGAAATCCCTTGATGAAAAAACAGTTCGAACTAAAATAGTTTTGATGATAGCCAAAGATGACCTACCATTTAGCTGTGTGGAAGGTGAAGGTTTCCGAGCTTTCATGCAGACTGTTGCTCCAGGTGTTCCCATTAGAAGTCGTCGAACCGTGCTTAGGCACATGGAGACTGTCTACAACAACCTTATGCCACAAAGATAAAGGTACGACTTTTCAGATGAGTTATAAAATTTGTGCTTGGATTTCATCTTTCTTACTTTCTAGAATATCTTCCAATCTTTTGAGGGAAATCGGCACTTAACGCTTGATTTGTGAGGAGTTCGTGCTTGGCGTGAGGATGCAGTACATTGATGCAAATTTTTATTTTCAAAACCACCTGGTCTCTTTTGTACATTTTCCCGAGGATCATACCGGTGTAAACATTTTAAAGAAAATTAAGGATGTTTTAAACAATTCTGGAATAGATGATAAAAAAGTAAATCATTAATTATAATAATATTAAATTATTTCTTTTAAAATTTATATTGTTTTTAATAACTATCCTTATCAGATTTACTCCATTTGTGCCGACAATGCTTCAAACATAAGTTTAGCAGTAAATTTGGCTAACAAAAGTGCAACGACAAAGGTGAACGAAATTGAATCTGGGTCTGATTCTGATGGTAACGTATACGAAAGTGATGACTACGACCCGAAACTGAAGCTTCAATCATATTGGAGTGGCTTGGCTGATATTTTTAATGGAGTTGAAAATCAACAACCAATTGACTTGGAACGAGGGGAAGGACAAGAAGATGAGGAAAACTTTCTAGATGAGGAGGACTTTCTAGTCGAAGATAGTGACATTGATTTTCCGCAAACCTATTGGAAAAGGAAGCGATGTGTTGCTCACTCATTGCAACTTGTAGTAAATGCATCCTTGAAAAAATGGAAAAAATCCGACAGAATGAGAACCAAAGTAAACGAATGGATAACTTGGCTTCGTCGCTCCTCAAAGTGGACAACCACCTTCAAAGAACGGTCACCAGGAAATAAAGACCTTAGACAAGTTGGCTTGACAAGGTGGAATTCTTTCTTTATGGCTGTGGAGAGGCTTTTAATTGTAAATAATGATTTAATTATTATATTTAATTAATACTTCGTCTAATAAGCAAAATAATGTTTTTCTTTACCACCGTATTCAGTAATGGTGACATTACCTAGAACTATAAATTTTAAAAACTCGCGGAATATCTAAATTCAAGAACAAAGGCTTAACAAATATTTAAAATTTCTGTCACACGTGACGACTTATTTCTTCCGTGCGCGCATTTAGACGTAGAGTAAAGGAAAAATAGTGCAGTTCTTTTTCCTTTTTGTTTCAAATTGACGAGTAGAAAACGAAAAATTGACGGGGCACGATTTTACATTTTGATAATTGAAGGGTTTTAAATTCTCACCGGCCCACCTTTTCCCATCTAACCCTACGAAAGTTCCTTACATTTGCATACCGAATTACTAAAAAAACGGTCTCTGATTGGATGACGGACCTTGAAACTTTTAGAGCTTAAGGAAAGAGAAAGAAGAGAGAATTTTAAAAATTTCGAAACAAGCGGTTTTTGATTCTTTGAACAAGTTTTAAGTTACTTCGCATTACATCCTCGTTCCGTTAAGCCTTGGTCCTTTCAAATAACCATCAACGAAAGTTAAAAGTGGAGATACAGTTTCAAGAATGTTAGAATTTCTTTTTTTTAATAGGACAGAGCATAATGATTATTTGAACTTTATATCTACAATATTAAAGCAATTGAATTCACATGCTAGTGCAATTTCTGACACGTTAATATCATAAGTGCATTATTAACCCTTAATAAGTTAAAGAGAAGATTTAGAACTATTAGGTTCATATAAGATTAAATATTTATAACATATCCATTTCATAATAAGATATTGAGAAGATTTGAAGTAATGTCAATTCAAACGATTTGTGATCAAGATTTTATAGAAAAATGATAAAATATGTTTCAAGGAATTTGATTTCGTGTCCGTCACTTCAATTTTTAAGCAAAGTGGTTGAAAAATATTTCGATTATAACAAGGGCTACTGATCCAGTCAAAAACATGGAGAGCAAGTAGAAAGGAACGCTGACGCTACTCAGATCCAAATCAGTCGTGCTTTTCGACGGTCTCTTCCACTTGACTTGTTCAACTGAGTAATGCTTCTCAAAATCCAGATATTTCAAAACTTGAGTTTCGAACAAAGGTTCAAAGCTGTAATAAAAGTCTCGTCAGAAGCGTTAATCATATTACCATGAAATTCGTACGGACCTTAGTTGGAGGTTTTCGTGCAGTTGCGGACTGCTTCTCAACCAAGAGGTGTTGAAAATGTAGTGCATGTAGTCGAAGCTTATTGCTTGCTCCGAAAAGTATAGACCTCCGTTTTCCGCCAAGAATTTTTTACTCTCGAGATCAAAAGTCAGGAATTCTCCCATCGTCCAAGTCAGAACGGAATCGGCTATTATGAGAGCATTTTCCCCGGATAGAATCGGCTTGTATCTATCGAGATCCAAATATTCCATATTAGGCGTCAGCATTTCTCCTGATCCTGAGCGTCAAGCCATTCCTTTACAACTGGGTCCTGGTCTGCCTGTAGATGAGCACCAATGACATCAGAATAAAGGAGTAGTTACGTCGGAAATGCCTAATTACCAAAACTTGAAGGTACTGAAAGGTCCCGCTTTCTTCTATTATTGTAGGTGGAATTCCCGATTTGATCAAGTCTGAGAGGGTGTCGATGCTATTGTAGCTTTCCGTCGAGAACTCTGTCCGCAAGAAACACCCCAAGAAAAGCAGAATGAAAGTCACTGCGATCAGCCATGACGCAGCAAGCAGACGACAAGTAATGTGCGGCAAAATAGAGGGGATCGCTACAAAACATAATTATTTCATTTACTTAATATTATGATTAGAGCGCCAGACATTAATTATTATTTTCAAACACATACGAGTACTTAATTACTTACGTTCGGCGCACAAGAGCGACGCGTTCTCCCAGACATTTCCCAGAGATTCTCGGGCCAGTTTCTTGACAACTTTCTTGGTGGGCATCGACTTGTATTTGTTGGTTACGATGGAGTGAAAGAGGAACAAAAGTGACAGAAGAACCAAGGTTGACCCAAGTAAAATCACCACCTTATTGAACGAATTATGTAATTAAATTATTTGGGTATTGTAATTTTGCAAAATTTACTGGAGTGTCCATATTTAAGAAGGAAAAGGAAGTGGTCAAGACTTTCTTTGGGGAACCGGTTATAATAATCGTCCTGGCCCTTAAGATAACCCGAGACGGGCTGAAATAATTCACTCGACCGTAGAAAAATGAGCTTCTCAAGTATGATAGCATTAGC
Source organism: Phalangium opilio (assembly GCA_019434445.1). Classification (NCBI taxonomy): domain Eukaryota; kingdom Metazoa; phylum Arthropoda; class Arachnida; order Opiliones; family Phalangiidae; genus Phalangium; species Phalangium opilio. The sequence goes on from JAEQBA010003804.1 coordinate 12,082, forward strand.
ATTCTAAATGAGAGTATTGAAATAAAAAGTGTATTTATGTATATTTAAATTTCTTTCTGATTTCTGTTTGACGTACTTTGAAAACATCAGGAGTAGTATATATTTCCTTAAAATCGAAAATGCTCACATTATACCCTTCGAAAATCGATCTAAAATTATCGATAAAATTAAATTAAGATTTTATCATTTTTTATAATTGTATATCTGATTATCGCCAGTTTTAAGATGTCGTTTCAATTTAATCGAGTCGAAAACGGTGAATAATCTTCAGATAATCGAGTATTCTTGGTAAAACGAGCGAAAACTAGCGTGTTAACGCCATTCTTTCTCGTTCGACCCAATTACTCGATCGAACTCTGAGTGGTATGAAAAATACTTCATGTTGAGGAATCGTTTCAGATAATCCTCAATGTTTTTGTGCAATGACGATTGGCTCTCAAACTCCCAAGCTTCCTGATTAGAAATATTGAAACTTTTATTTTCATCATGAAAATGAATTGGCGGAGACGCGAGATCGAATGTTGATAAACTCACCGTAAGTGTCGATATATTTAATGGAGTCTCTTGAGCGTACCTATAATGAATAATTTTTAAAATAGATTGTTACATTTAAGTTTTGAAAATTCAAATTTCTAGATACTTGAATTTAATATATCGATCATTTCCCATAAATTCAAATTCAGACTGCGCCATTTTAGTGGTCCAATTAAATCCTACCAAGAATTCGTAAATTGAAGACAAAAGTAGCAAGCCTCGTCTAGAAGCGATAATAATTTAACAGAATTCTAAGAATACTTCGTACTCGCTTTGAGTACTGAGTTTGGGTAACGCGTCAATAATACCACCCTTAACAACACACTCGCTGCTGCGCTTTTAACAGTTGCTAGGGTAACTGAAATGAAAACGGTGAATATTTAAATGAAATCTCGAAGCTTGACGCGATATGAAAGTTAGTTTTAGTTCGATGATTAGTTTTTTCGACGCCTCAGAGATTATGGTTAATATTTTTGTAATTAAACCAAAATCAATGATTGTCGGGAGAGTTTAATGTGCAAAAGAATACATCAAATTTTCTACGCGAATAATTTGTATTGTTGTTTATTATAGAAAGGGTATCACGGTTGGCAGGTTTTCCAATTAGAAGACTATTGTCGTTCAAATGCATAGTGGAAAATAGTGTAGGTCAGGTTTTAAGGCCCACTCAGACTACACTAAAATCTTAGGTTCACGTTGGTGAATTATTTATGCTCGCTCAATTAGGCTGTTCACACGTGTCAACGACTACATAAGAGATTCGCGGGTTTAGTTTGAAAATTTTCAATTTTATCTGTCATTGTCGAGATGGCACCACCTCGTTATCGCCTTTTCAATCAACCTTTTTCATGATCGAGTGAGCTACGCTCTAGCAGACGATATGTGAAATATTTTAGGATTGTTCGGGTGCTCTTGTTGATATTTGTCATTTTGAATTCGGCTACTTTAGTATTAAATAGTCTTTGTTCAAAAATCACACCATATAAGCGACTCGGTTTAAGTCGTCTGCTCTCACGTCTGAACAGGGAAATGAATGTACCGACGCGACAGAAACGAAGTTAACGAGGCGACCGGCGGGAACGTAAGATTTTACTCCAGTCTGAACGGGCATTTCTTCATTTAAGGGTTTTTATAGGAATTCTGGATAAATCAGGTATTTGAAAATATGGGGGAAAGGTGAAAGGTCAGAGATTTTAAATCTGAAATTTTTCATATGAAGTCTGTTTTAAGCCTTGATATAATTTTTTCCTGAATCTTCGTGATGAAAATTCAATATCAGCATGTTATTATCATTCCAAAATTAGGGTTATTTTACGTTGCTGATCGTGATATTTGGGAAAAAAGCTTTCTTAATGGGTAGCAAAAAATTAAAAATAGCGTCGCAGCAAAGCTTCAATATTCTATATGAAGAGGTTTAGGCTGGACCTTGATTATCTGTCCCCTATTAAGATATAGACTGTCGTGTTTGTAACGCAGTTGCTTATAACTCCATCCCTTAATTGGAATCAACTTCAGGCCCAACTAAAATCTGGAAATATTTCTACCCATCTATTTCCAAGCTTTGGTACTTAATTTACGAATTATCATTAGACAGATGGTTAGCGAAAAGCTTATTGGATAACTTTTTATTTAAATTATATAATAAGTATTTATTGATCTACATTTGAGCTGTTCCCGTAACCACCACGAATAGGATTTGCTTCTGTGGTGGGCTGAGATTTTTATCCCAAATAGACAAATATTATTAATTTGAGCAGAAAAAGTTCTTTTCCATTTTCGCGGCGGGACATTACATTTTCAGATAGTGTTTATGAAAATTGTGTGAAGAATATTTCGATTATAACAAGGGCTACTGATCCAGACAAGAGTATGAAGAGCAAGTAGAAAGGAACGAAGACGCTACTCAGGTCCAAGGCAACGGTGCTTTTCAACGGTCTCTTCCATTTGACTGTTTCAATTAAGTAACTCTTCTCAAAAGACAGATATATGAAAACTTTCGTTTCGAAAATCGTTTTTAAGCTGAAACAAGACTGTCTTCAAGCCCCTTAATCAGTTAACTATCAAATTCGTAGTCGTACCGACCTTAGTTGGAAGTTTTCGCTCATTTGCGGACTGCTTCTCAACCAAGAGGTGTTGAAAATGAAGTGCAAATAGTCGAAGCCAACTTCGTGCTGCGAATAGTTAAGACCTCCGTTTTCCACCAAGTACATTTTACTCTCAGAATCAGATATCAAGATTTCTTCCGATACCCCACTCATATAGGATTCAACCGTGATTAGAGCACTTTCCCCGAAAAGGATCGGAATGTATCCGTCGAGCTTCATATATTCCGTTACAGCGCTAATCAGTTTTTCTTCATCTTGTGGTTTTTGATTCTTTGAACAAGTTTTAAGTTACTTCGCATTACACCCTTGTTCAGTTAAGCATTGGTCCTTTCAAATAACCATCGATGAAAGTTAAAATTTTTGGGTACGCGACTTCCATATAGTTTCAAGAATATAAGAATTTCTTTTTTTAATAGGAAATAGCTTAATTATTATTTGAACTTCATATCTACATTATTAAAGAAGCAATAAATTTAACATAATAATTCTAATTGAATTCACACGCTAGTGCAATTTTTGACACATTAATATCATAAGTCCATTATTAACCCCTGATAAGTTAAAGAGAAGATTTAAAACGATTCCGTTTGAAGTAGAAAGAAAATTTCTAAGAAATCCAAATTTGTGCTAATCTTCAGTTTCATCCAAATGTAATTTTGGCGTACGAGGCTCATGATACAAAATCTGAATCGATTTAGTTGCTTTTTTAAGCTAATTCGGTTCATACGCTTAAATATGTATAGTTATATTCATATCATAATAAAATAATAAGAAGACTTTAAGTGACATCAATTGAAACGTATCGTGATCAAGATTTTAGAAGAATGAAAATAGATTTTTGTTTGTGGTTTCAAGGAATTCGATTTCATTTCCTTCGCTTCAGCCTTTAAGCAAAGTGGATTAAAATTATTTCGGTTATGACGGCGGCTACTGCTCCTGACAACATCAAGAAGAGCAAGTAGAAAGGAACGCTGACGCTACTCAGGTCCAAATCAGTCGTGCTTTTCGACGGTCTCTTCCACTTGACTTGTTGAACTAAGTTAATGCTTCTCAAAATCCAGATATTTCGTAAATCGAGTTTCGAACAAAGGTTCAAAGCTGTAATAAAAGTCTCGTCAGAAGCGTTAATCATATTACCATGAAATTCGTACGGACCTTAGTTGGAGGTTTTCGTGCAGTTGCGGACTGCTTCTCAACCAAGAGGTGTTGAAAATGTAGTGCGTGTAGTCGAACCTTATTATAGGTTGAATTCCCGATTTAATCAAGTCCGAGAGAGTAGTAGGGACTACCTAGATACGCATGGATCCAAGATGGCCGCCACCCCAAGATGGCCGCCATCCACCCAACTCCAACCAAACTTCCAACCCTAGATTGGTTTCAAACCAAGGTTTTGAGACAAGTCCGGACTGGCCCGAGCTCTTACAGGCTATTTTCAAACCCCATGACGTCATCTTCTTAACTCAAACCTAAACTTAAACTATATTCATCGCTGGCCTGCTAGTAATGGGCTCGATTTCGTAAAGAGTTAATGAAACGTTAACTATGAACCCGTAAACAAAAAAGAAAATGCGGCACAGCATATTGGGAGGGTTCCAATAGTAAATGATATTTAAATAGCTAGTACAATAAGCCTATAATTATAAGTCTGAAAAGAAAATACAGATTTACAAATAAAAATTTTTAATAACATAAAGTATATACAATAACTAGCAAAAAGACATGTATAATAATAACAAAGATATTTACAAAAGAACCCACCCCCATTAAAAAATGACTAGACACCAGTCGAGCCAAACCCCCCACTCCCACGAAGCGTTGGGGTTAGATTCTAGAAACAATATATAAAACGTGTTACACGCTGAATCCTAAATTAAAACTAAAGTTATTTACCGCTGCTTCCAACGGCCTTAACAATAGCACCGGTGTAACTATTAATTGGGCAACTCTATCGCCCCGCCGGACAGTGTAGGGGGTTTCCCCTACGTTGGCTATGACCACTTTCAGGGGGCCCCGATAGTCGGCGTCTATTGTTATTCTTTAGAAATATTATACTGTTGGGCATTATAAAATAACTAATAAACATACCTATAGTCCCTTCGGCGACAAACAGCCCTTGGACCGTTAAGCTACTACGGCCAACAATGCGACCGTAGCTGTTCGCCGGTAGCATAACGGCTAACCCGGTCGACAAGATTTTGACACCATGCGGTTCAATCACGGTATCTACTGGACAATATAAGTCCAGTCCGGCCGAGTGGGGAGTGGCGCGACGAGGAGTTAGCGCTGCCGGATGAATTTTTGACAAACGACAGGGCGGGTAATGGAGGAGCGGTAGAGAAAGATATCTTAAAGTGGTTGGGATTGGTGTTTAAGTAACAGAAGTTAAACAACTGATAACTTTCACCTTGAAACACGGGGCTTATATAGTAAATTATGGAGGTTAAATCTAATAGTGTCTAGCTTTCAAGATTGTTAAGAAACTATTTTTTCGATAATAAGGAAAAAAGTTAATTAGGTATATATTCATAGAATGAGAAATCTCTCCAAGGTCTAGGTTTATTTTTCTATATGCAAAACTTGTCTAGTCACGATTTAAATAATTAAAATAAGATCGTGTGATATTAAAAATTTATGCGCGAAGGTTAAGAAGGAGTTACCTTGACAGAAGGCCGAGGGGTTAGGTTTTTTTTTTATGGGTCTGCAAAGTTTGTTTGAGCCTGTCTGGGCGTGATTTGAATAATATATTTGGAATAATATGTATAAGATTTCCTTATAGGAAAATTTTTTGATGAAGGTTAAAAGTAATTATTTTGGGAGGAAGTGAAATTATTTTTAACATGATTTAAATATGAATAAACGTATATTAATATTAAACTATAGAGGTGTTTTTTATATTCGTATCTACGCTAATATCCTTCATAATCTCCAGTATCAACTCGTCAATAAAAAATGCATTTAAGGTTAAATTAACAAATCGCTTGTTGATACACTTAATAAAAGTAAAATAAGGTGGTTTTATAAAAAAAAAACCATATCTGGGCCTGTATTCTAAAAAAATGGCCCTGAGATTTTGGTATAAAAGCTGGAGCATCGGCATTGTATTTTCACAATCTAACTTGCCACCATGAACAAGTATCAAGAATCGCAGTCTCTATCACAATCGCTCCTTAATTCACCGCCGTCGTCGCAAGAAAATTTTCCAGCCCCTTCTACCAGCAGTGGAAAAAGAACCATCACCCAGTTCCTGAAGCCAGAACCCCTCGAAATACTGCTGGACTCGGACGACGAAAGCTTTGTGCAGGACGTCCTGCAGAAAAATATTGTCGGGTCCAGTGGTATTGAGGGCTCCTTTCGCGTTAGAAAGGAAGGGCAGTACTACGAAACTAAAGTCCCCCCACGCCAGGGGGATTACTTTATAGACGCGGCAGTCTATAAATTTTTCGATATTAGAAACTCCCAGCCTGATAAGGTCTGGGAGTGTAACCACAAAAGACTGAAAATAGTTTTAAAAAAAAACAACAAAGAAGGCGTTAAATTCCTTAACGCCTTCAAGAAGCTGGTGGAGACCGTCAAACAGGACGAGGAAGCTAAACAGCAGCCCCCCAGTAAAGTACGTATCTATTTAACAATAAATCTGCAAGCCAAGTCTTTTCTAATTGTTTTATTTCTGATAGAAATTTAAAAAATGAGCGACAGCAGTAGCAGCGACAGCGACTCGGAGGGTAGTGAGAGAGAAGAACACGCGCAGGTAAACCGGTACTACACAATTGAGCGGCAGCTAGACAAAACGAGTCGCAAATGGCACTGTAAACAAATCGATTTGCGTATAGCTTTCAAAAATTTGGATGACATCCCAACGCGAGATTTTTTTCGAATTTATTTTTATGGAGAACAATGATAATCTCTGTTTTGCTCGAAGTTTAGTTCTGGGTAAAGAGATGGCCGATCGCAATTTTTATCAACAAAATAAGCAAGGTCCTCCCTTTAATCGGAACAATTTTGACAAACTGAGACGCAATAGTGACCTTCAAGGTAATATTGCAAAAATCTTACACCGAAAAGCCGGAGTCCCCGAAGGGTTCGTCACTCTAGAGGATATTCAAAAATTTCAAAATTATTTAACTCCCCATTATCGAATCGTAATCGTTGATGCTGCGAATAATTTTACCATATTTTTCAAAGGACCCCAAGCTCCTAAATTTATTTATCTCTTGAAAATTGGCGATCATATCCACCCCGCGAAAACTTGGCACGGCATGATGGGCGGTTGTACCTCTTGCGATTTATGCTTAAAATCTTTTTACAAACGTGAATTGTTAAAAGAGCATAAATGCCCCGAGGATACGAAACCCTATATCTGTTTCCGTTGCCAAGGAGAAGCTTTTCATTCAACCAGCGAGGAGGCGTTAAAACGCTGCGACGAATGCCACCGCTACTTTTTCCCTGGCCCCTGCTACGAAACTCATTTACTCAATGGCACCTACGATAGTCAAAAACGATGTTTAGAGTGTGGGCGGCTGATGGGCGAGGATCACGACTGCAATCCCGAATGTTCTCAATGTAAAATAGTTCATCCGCCTGGCGAGCATTTTGTTATGCCTTTGGAAACCAAAATGAAAGCCTCGCGGTTTATTTATTACGACATTGAGACTATTCTTAGAAATAATATCCACGTCCCCATTTTACTAGTGTGCGACGTAGAGACTGAAGCTGGCTTTGAAACCAAAATTTTTTACGGCGCCAATTGCGTCAAGCAATTTTTAAATTATTTATTTAGCGTAGAGCAGGTAGTTTTGACTGGACAAAAACGTAAAACGTACCGACCGCGCTTTACTAACACGCAAGTCGTAGCTCATTACGCGAAAGCTTTTGATAACTTCTTAATTCTCAACGCTTTAGTGCATAGACACGTCACCCCTGCCGTTATTTTTGACGGCAGTAAAATTCTCATGATTCATCTCGAGGGACCGCAAATTAGATTCCTCGATAGCTATAACTATATTAGTCAGCCTCTGCGTAATTTCACCAGCATGTTTAGCCTCGGCGATGTGGCAAAAGGATTCTTTCCATTTGATTTTCATACCGAAGAAAATCTCAATTACATTGGCGTCATCCCTGAAGCTTCGTACTTTAACGTAGCTCAAATGAAGGCCAATGATTATCGAGATTTTCAAGCTTGGTACGCGTCAATGGAAGGATCTATTTACAATATCAAAGAGGAGCTTATTAAATATTGCATTCAAGATGTCCGAGTCCTGAGACAAGGCGTCGAAGCTTTTAGAAAAATTTACTTAGATCTAACCAAATTAGACCCTTTCTGCTTAAAAAATATCACTTTGGCGGGTGCTCTAACCACTATTTATCTTAACAACTATTATAAACCTTACAGCATGGGTATTGTTCCTTCTAATGGGTATAACGCAAAATTTAATCACAGTCAAATTAGCTTAAAATATCTCGCTTGGGTGGAGAAAACTGAAAATATAAAATTGCGCACGGCTTTAAGCTACGGGGGCGAGTATCGCGTGGGTCGCTATTTAGTCGACGGCTATAGCGAAACTCCACCCAAAATTTTTGATTTCCACGGTTGCTACTATCACGGTTGTCCATGTCAAAAACTTAATGTCTACAATACCCAACTCAAGGCCAGCAACAGATTTCTGTACGAGCGAACTCTAGATAGAGAGTTGTTCATTAAAGAGCAGATGCCCGGCTACGAGTACACATCGATTTTTGAGTGTCAATTTGTTAAGCTTTTAAAAGAAAACGCCGAAGCTAAGGCCTTTTGCAAAAGTTTAACTTTTCGACCTCAAATATCAGCTCGTAGCGCTCTCTATGGGGGGCGAACGGAAAATTTTGTTCTCAACTGCCACGTGCAAGGCGAGGAGAAAATTTTCTACAAGGATATTATTTCTCTGTATCCGAAAGTCTGTCGCGATTTTCCCTACCCTAGCGGCCATCCCATTATCTATAACAGAGATTTTGACAAATCGCCGGGGTGGTATTTTGGTGTTATGAGTTGTCGTTTGCTGGCCCCCCAAGATCTTCACATCCCCCTAATTCCCTTTCGCAGCGGTGGTAAATTAGCTTACGCCCTTTGTCGCACGTGTTTAGAATTGCGAGCGGAAACCTGCGATCACACTGTTAATGAACGGGCTTTCGAATCAGTCTGGCCAACGGTTGAAGTCTATGCCGCTTTGGAACATGGTTATAAACTCCTCGATATATTCGAGGTGTACCACTATCCCAAAAAGGAATACTTCTTCTCGCAGTACATGACTGATTTTATCGCCTTGAAAGTGAAGAATTCCGGATTTCCCGCTCATGCGCAAACGCCTCTGCAAAAAGAAGCGTATATCGCCGATATAAACCGGAATGAAAAGCTTTCTCTGACGGTGGCGGATATTCAATCAAATCCCTCCCTGCGTAATATCGCAAAAATTAATTTAAATTCTCTTTGGGGTCGCATGGCGTTAAATACGGGAAAGATTCGCAGCATCTTTATCAACAACTATTACGAATTAATACGATACGCGAGCGATTACACTCTGGAATTAGTCGACTTACGGCCAATCACAGATTCAATCGCTCTCTTATCGTATAAGGCCAAAAGCGATTACGTTTCGGATTACAAACTGGGTTCGGCCATTGTGGGTAGCTTCGTCTCGTGCTACGGGCGACTCGAATTGAACAAGATGCTGCTTCAATTAGACCGTGCAGCTTTGTATTGTGACACTGACTCAATAATCTACCGCCATCTACCGGGAAAATTTGACATTCCAACGGGCAACCATATTGGTTGCTGGGCGGATGAACTCGGCGGTGATTATATAACTTCCTTTTGTAGTACCGGTGCCAAAAGTTACTCGTTTCGCACTAGCAAAGGAAAAGAAGTCAAAAAATTAAAGGCCTAACTTTAAATCGAGAAAATTTGGAAAAAATTGACTTTGAAACCTTTGAAAGTGTGGCGATGAATCCGGAAAAGGAAGTTATAGTCAATGTCCCCTTTAAATTTAAACGGGATAAATACAAGCTGCAGTTGGAGACCGTTAAGCTCACCAAGAAGTTTCGCCGAACCTCGGACAAAAGAGTGTTGAACGCGGATTTGAGAACCAGTCGACCGTACGGTTTTAAAGAGTCAGCATCCGCCTCAACATCTCTCGCGCATGAATTACGAGGCTAGGCGAAGACATACGTTCGAGGGCTTGTGGGAATCTTGCGTTCCCATCGACGCCCTGGCCAAAGCCGGTTTCTATCTTGCAGATGTAGAAACACAGACGACGCGATGCGCCTTTTGCGGCATCGCCTTGTACCAGTGGCGTTGCACGGACAGTCCATCGAGGGAGCATCGCAAGCACAGTCCATCGTGCGCGATGGTTTCCAAAAAACCGTGCAACAACAAACCACTGCGGCAAGGGTTTCCCGACTTCCCGACCAGCGAGGGCACGGATGTTTGCGACCATCCGGTCCAGACATGCCCAACCACCAACGAAGAGCGGTCGGGAACCGAAAAAGTGCGCGTCCATCCGTCGTGTTTGCTACTGTAGTGCGTGTTTACCAACTGCCCTCCGAGTCGCGCGTCAACTTTAACCTCCTCAACGCTCAACGCTTCCGCCAGCGTTGTCTGGAATTAGAAGAGAAACTTTTTAAAAAACAATTACCTAATAGGGGAATTTTTTTTGGGTAAAAGGGTTTCGTTTATATTGTTTAAATATTTTCTAATTTGTGTTTATTAAGGGTCTTTGGTTTTTGGGCTAATTGTATTTTTGATTATATATATATTATATATATATATATATATATATATATATATATATATATATATAAACTGTTAATTAAAATAAAAATGTTTATTAATCAAGATGAATCCAGCCGAGTCGGTCTCGCATTCTTTAAAGTTCCAAACACCCGCCCAGTTTCTAATCGTGGGGCCAACGCAAGCGGGGAAGAGTTTTCTTTTAAGTAACTTATTGCAAAATCATCAACTTATGTTTGACCCGCCGCATAAACAGGTTATTTATTGCTACGCGGCCTGGCAACCAAACTACGAAAAATTGAAACAATTGATTCCGGGAATTCAATTTATTCAAGGCTTGCCAACGGCCGATCCGGATTTTTGGGAAACTCATCGCGACTCCTACTTGGTATTAGATGATTTAGCTAGTCAATTATTTAAGCAAACTCATATTGCCGATTTAGTGTGCGTGACGTCGCATCATTTAGGGTATACGGTCATTATTATTACGCAACAACTGTTTCCTAAAGGTAGCCAGTCGCGAATAATTTCCCAAAACTCTTCGTATTTTATAATAATGAAAAATCCTCGCGATGTCGCCTCTATTCGTTATCTAGCCCAACAGATTAGTCCCGATAATCCGAAACGTATTACGGATGCGTACAGGCTAGCCACTAAAGAACCCTATAGTTATTTGGTAATTGATTTAAAACAAGAAACTCCGGACAACTTACGGCTCAGATCTCGAGTTCTACCTCACGAGGCGCCTATGTATGTGTATGTCGATTAAATTTAATTGTCATTTGAATAATGGCGCCGCGCGTTAAACAACGATCAGGAAAACGTTCTCGCCTCGTAGTAGCGCGTCCCTCATCAAAATTTGCTAAATTTGTCCCCTATTTACAGAGTCTACGTCAAACTAGCTGTAAACAACGGCGTACACTCTTAAACAATAGTAGCACGCCTCAATTAAAAAGCATTCAAACAATTTGTAAGAATTTAAAGGGCGGGGGCATTTTTTTAAGTAAAGACCGTAAAAAGAGGTTGGCCAAGTACAAGAAAATTATTAGACAATTAGGCTCGAGTACCTTGTCGCAGAAAAGCAAAAGAAGTTGCTCTTGCAGCAATCAGGTGGATTTCTCACGACGTTGCTTGCCGCAATTTTGCCTTCAATTGTGCAAGCAATAGCGGCTAAACTATGAAACAAATGGTTCTTGTCCCCGCTAGCGCCGTAACTTCGACGGCGGCGCAAGAACATTCGGCCTTGGACCGAGAGATTGATGATATTTTAAAATCGCCATTGAGTGCTCGTGATAAATTATATAAATATTTAGACGCCTTTAATAAATATTTAAGTATCGAGAAAAAAATCCCCTTACCAAAATTTGAAGTAACGATGCCTTCAATGGCGTCTTCAGCCGCGTCTATACCGTCATTATTGACCACCTCTAAAACGCCGCCTCGAAAAAAACAATCTTCATGGCCAAGTTCTGCCCCGTCATCTCCCTCCTTAAGTTCTTCAGGTAGTGCTTTTACCACGCCGCCACGCTATAAAATTAAGCCTCGGGAGAGAGTTTTAAAAAGCGAAGCCGGAACTCCTACACCTGATGAACTTTACCAGCAATTTGGGCCAACCTATGTTGGCGATATGGTAAAACGTCAAGCTGAAGTTTTGGCGAAAAGCTTGCAAAAAACATTTTCACGCCAAAAAGAGAGATAGAAGAAGAAGAGGGGCTGTCGGATATGCAAATCGCGATGACGACGGCGATTTTCAAGAAGAAATCGTCGATGAACAGGAAAATATACCAGAAGACAACGCGGAAAGTTTAACGGACCTAGAAAACCTGTTTGAAAGCGCCTCTGCCAAGCAGAAGAAAAAAAACAAAAAAAAGCCTCGGAAGAAAAAAGATGAACTTCAAAACTTAGGACCGCTGGTTCCATCTAACGAGAGGAGAAAGAGGCACAATAAATGGCGCGATATTAATTAAATGTAATATTTAGACAAAATAAAAATTGTTTTATTGCGAACAATATCTGTGTACATGTTTTTTTAAATGTAAAGATAAATATAATAAAGCGACATAATCGTTAAGTTTAAGATTCTGATCATAGATGCCGTCTAATATCGTCTTCCTTGAGATTCCATCGGCCTTAGTGTTAGGTACAGACAACAATGGATGCCGCACAGTTGAAAAAAAGGGTGTTGAATTGATGCTTGTTGTAAACAACTCTTTTCCCGTATCGTTTTAAATAACCCTATAG